>CAUYQG010263892.1:0-15698 GCA_963574415.1 Tarsius wallacei
TTTTTTTTTTGAGTTGGAGTCTCACTCTGTCGCCCAGACTGGAGTGCAGTGGCCGCTCCCGGCCACCGCAGCCTCGACCTGCTGGGCTCCGGCGATCCTTCCACCTCAGCCTTCCAAGTAGCTGGAACTACAGGCGCACGCCACCACGCCTGGCTAACTTTTTGATTTATTGTGGAGATGGGGTCTCGCTTGCCCAGGCGGGTCTCGAACCCGCGGGCTCAGGCAATTCACTCACCTCAGCCTCCCAAAGGCACGGGATTACAGGCTGAGCCACCGAGCCCGGCTGTTTAACATTCTAAAGGAGAGTCCTTTAATGAAAACTTGTACATCATGACACTGTAAGTCTAATGGATTTACAGAGCAACAGAGCCTAGAAAAAAGGAAACATTACAGAAATTGTCTATTACATAAGAGTCAATTGATTCACTGTATTTATGGTTCTTCCCTTTCTTGAGGTTCCACTATTTATTTTTTAATGTTTTACTTTGTGGTGATTTTATCAGTATATACAGGTTCAAAACTCAATGAACCAAATGTCCACACTTTTTATTTTATGGGACTTATGCCTCAATTTTTTAAAAAAACACCTGGATTTGGAGACCATTGTACTAAGTTAACCATCACAGAAGGAAAGATCTGAATACCACATGTTCTCTGTCATAAGTGGGCCTTGAACATTAGTCACATTGGCACAAGGGAGGGATCTGTGGTCACTGGGGACTGCTTGGGGAGGGAGGAGGGGGAGGGACAAGTGACAACCAAAAGGGTACTTGGTTCAGGGGAAGTGAGGGCCATTTGGAAACCCGAACTTCACTGCATGCAGCCTACTTATGTAGTTAATCCTCACTTGTACCTCACATTCCTATAATAAATAAAGTTTCAAAAAATAAAATAAAAAAGCACCTATATCACCTTATGTAGTATTCAAAAAAGTAATACTGTCTACACATTAATTTGACTCTGTAAAGAGTTCAGAACAAGAGTTCATTACTTTGTTAGTTGAGACTCATATGTTTATGTGTTGTTTATAAAAACCAAGTATTAGTATATCTAAAATTAAATATATGGGGTGTGTATTCTTATTGATAGCTGACATCTTTCATTTTTAGTGTGTGCTTTTCTCTTATGCCTGAGCCTATAACTTCATTTGGCTTAGAGCTCGTAAAATATGTAGGTCAGTTATTTGCTGAATTTAAATAAAAAGTCTCATGCATTAAAAAGTGATTTTAAAATAAATGATAATATTTCATCCCAAAATGAAGAGGGTCAGGGGTTGTTTTCTGAAAAGAAATTACTGCATTGTGTAACATTTAAGAAAGAAATGTCTACTAAAAGCTGCTAAAGCATCACTCTCAGTTTAACATGAACGCGCTGTCTTAAGTTAGGGAAAATGTGAGTATAGAACTTTGCAGCCATGTTCTTCATGTGGGTTTTATGTTTTAAGCTTTCTGTAAGCTTGTAAGAGTTCATTATTTTCCTCTTTGAGCTAAGTTAGCAGCCTAGTTAACATTTTCATGTGAGAACCATAGTTCCCTTGCTCAAGGCATGTGTTTAAATACTAATGTTATGTTCATCTGAAAGTTCTTATAATCGAACTCTAAGAAGTATATTGTTGTTTACCACTCCCAAATAGTTTCAAAATGTTTAATGTCCTCTTCATTCTTTGAAGCAATTACATTTGTTTTCTTTTTTCTTTTATTTTTTCACTAACTTTAAGGAATAAAAGTAGTTTGGCGTCTTTAAGTGTACCCACCCCCCCCACCAGTGCACATTGTACCTGATAGATTATTTTTCATTTTTCCGAACCTTTCTCCCCTCCTCACTTCTAGGTCCCCAATGTCTATTATACTATTCTCTATGTCTTTGCATATTCTTAATTTAGTTCCCACGTGTGAGAACGTGCGGTATTCGGCTTTATGTTCCTGAGTTCGTTCACTTAGAGTGACGTTCTTCAATTCCATCCAAGTTGCTGCAAAAGACATTACTTCATTCTTTTTTAGTAGCTGAATAGTATTCGATTGTGTATGTGTACTACATTTTTATTATCCACTGATCAGTTAATAGGCATTTTGGTTAAGTTCACATCTTTGCGATTGTGAATTGTGCTGTGATGAACATGTACATGCAGGTGTCTTATTAGTATAACAACCTCTGTTCCTTTGGGTAGATATCTAGTAGTGGGATTGCTAGATCAAATGGTAGATCTACTTTTAGTTTTTTGAGAAATATTCATACCAATTTTCATAGAGGTTGTACTAATTTATACTCCCACTAACAGTGTATAAGTGTTCCATTTTCTTAACATCTACATCAGCATTTAAAAGTTTTTTTTTAATAATAGCCAATTTGACTGGTATAAGGTGGTATCTCATTGTGGTTTTGATTTGCATTTTCCTGACAATTAGTGATGTTGAACTTTTTTTTGTACGTTTGTTGGCCATTTGTATATCTTCTTTTGAGAGATATCTGTTCTATAAGCAATGACATAGAAGTTTTATTTCATTTATTTTTTCAGATAAAAGTTTCCAAGATTAAATTAATTACATCAAATTATACTTAATAAAATTTTTTAAATGTACATTTAGATGAATTTCATAAGAATATTGATTCATATCAGACCAGGACATGATATTCATTTGCAAATGATATCTTGGGTCATTTTACAATGATATTACAAGTTGCTGGAAGAAAAGTGGCAGCCACTTGGTGAAGGCTCTTACAAATTATTTCATACTTGAAGAATTACAATAAAAGAATAGAGTAAATGCCATAACAATTTATTAGTGAAATAATTACCTTCATCTGCTCTAAATCAGTTTTTGTAGTTAGTTTAAATATTATTTTGAAGTATATGTTGCATTGGTACTTTGAAATAACATTGTTTTTCCCCCTCCATGATTCTGAAACCTTGTTAGGTCAGGTGTATAAAAGTAAGTGATAGTTTAAGGTGTTGCCAACTCAATAGTGCTGGCATTTCATATGTTTGTGGCAGTTTTGCTTCATGTCCTCACTCAGAGCTGTATACATTTGCTGTTCTAAATATGAAAAAAACCAAGTTTAATTCAGTCTCTAAAGACATAGGAAACAAATTAAACTTTTTATCTGATGCTTTCATGTAAGCAATAACTTTTTATAAATTCAATTGATAAGTGAAAAGTACTTGAATAGATATTTAAACAGAGCTCATTTGTGCTACCATTAATTGTCACTGCCTTCAATAAGAAATAATCATTGAGGTGTGAAAAGCTACCATGTAGAAATTCTTATGTAGAATAGTGGTCACAGACAGCCCAATATCTGAAAGAAAATTGTTAGTGAATAATATTCTAACACTTAGTAACAACATCTGATAAGCTCTTTAACTAGAAGTACATATTTGGTTACTTATTTTGCTTTATTTGCATTATAAATTTCCTGTTTAGATATTTGACCTTTTTTTTTTTTTTGGTCTTAGTTAATTTATTTTTTTATGTGTGAAATTTCATTATATTTTCAAGGTAGTATTCTTTCGTCTGTTGCATAAGGTTTAAATATTTCTTCCAGAGGATAACCTGTCATTTTATTCTTTAATTGTGTATTTGGACACTAACACCTTTAGGATGGTTAATTTACCATTACTTTAACTTACTTTTTATGGCTTCTTTTTCAAGAGAAGGGATTTCTCATTTAGTGGTTTTTTGTTTTCTTTCTTTCTTTCTTTTATTAAAGATGTGGGGTACAATTCAGGGTTAGATACATACGTGGTCATCATACAGGTAAAGTTTGGACCTCCCACTGGTCCTCACTTTGCCTGGTTTGGGATCAGCACCCTTATTAGTGTTACGTTCTTCTCCCTTCCAGCAGTGATCTGCTACTGCCAATTTCATGCAGTATTATGATCAATGTTCAGGGCCCACTTGTGGGTGAGAACATGTGGTACTCAGTTCTTTGTTTCTGTGATAGATCACTGAGTATCATGGACTCTAAATCCATCCAAGTTGCTACAAATCCATAATTTTGTTTTTCTTTATGGCTGCATAATATTTCATCGTGTACATGTACCACCTTTTTTTTAACTTTAAATTTTTTTTATTTTAAAATAGTGGGGTACAATTCAGGGTTAGGTATACAAATATTCATTGTGCAGGTACCCTTGTTGATGAGGTATGCCTCCCCTTCCCCAGGCAGATTTCCACTACTGTCAATCCCATCTTCCCACCCCCTCCTCCCTGCAGTTTCCCGCTACTGTCAATCCTTTTCTTATAGTGTTATAATCGTTGTTCAAGGTCCACTTATGTGAGAACATGCGATACTCATTTCTTTGTTTCTGTGAAAGATCACTCAATATTAGAGACTCTGAGTCCATCCAGGTTGCTGCGAAGTTCATGATTTTGTTCTTCTTTATGGCTGCATAATATTCCATTGAATGATTTTTTTAAATCCAGTCCTCTTTAGCTGGGCAGCACGGTTGGTTCCATGCTCTTGCTATCGTGAACAATGCTGCAATAAACGTGTGTGTGCAGGTATATTTTTTTGTAGCATGATTTGAGTTCCTCCGTGTATATCCCCAGAAGGGGGATTGCTTGGTTGTATGGAGGGTCAATTTTTAGATCTTTTAGAAATCACCACACTGTTTCCCGTAGAGGTTGTACTGGTTTATGCTCTTACCAACTGTAAAAGCATTTCCTTCTCTCTGCATCCTCTCCAACATCTCTTGTTTTTTGAGTTATTAACAATGGCCATCCTGACTGAAGTTAGGTGGTATCTCAGCATGGTTTTCTTTGATGATTAGTAAGGCTGAGCATTTTTTCACGTATCTGTTGGCTGCTCGTATGTCTTCTTTTGAGAAGTGTCTATTCATATCTTTTGCCCACTATTTTATAGGGCTGTTTGTTTTTTCCCTTTCACACGTTTGAGTTCCTTATAGATTCTGGATGTTAGGCTTTTGTTAGATATACAGTTGACAAATATTTTTTTCTCATTCTGTTCATTGATATTTTCTAATCTTAAAGACAGGAAAATATTGTACCATATTTCCCTCACAGTATAAAATTTTTTCATTTTAGGTGCATGTTTGTCATTCATCTAGAATATATTTTTCTGTGTGTGGGTGAGGTAGGACTCTAATTTTGTTTTTAACTGTATGGATAACCGATTGTCCCAGTAGCATGTGTAGTCTGTCTTCTCCCAGTTCATCTGCCCTGCACCCTCTGCCTTAATGTTGGTTTTCCATAAAGCACTGGCCTGCTCTTAGATCTCTTCTATTCCTGTGGTCTGTTTGACAATCTCTGAGTCAGTACCTTTTGTCTTAATTGCTACAGCCTTATACTAAGCCTTAATATCTAGCTGGGTAAGTATTGAATGTAATCTGTTTTACCTGGTGCATATTTTCTTTCTTTTAGTCTTTTTGTGTTTTAAGTGCGTAGTCTGTAAATGTTATATATCTGTTTACTTAAAATCATTCTGACATTCTCTGCTTTTTGACTATTATTTTAGTCCACTGACATCATTTTTGGGGGATTCCGGTTATATTTGACATTACTACTAAGAACATATGTTATAGTCTTTCTTTCTTTATCTCTTTCTTTTCCTTGCTTTTTATTTTCTTCTTAGAATTCTAGTAATTCTGTTCCAGTAATACGCCAACCACACCATTTACAGTAATGTCTTGAGGCCCTAGACCTCCCTTGTGGCCACAGAGGTTCACCACTTCTTCAGGGTTTTATGAAGGATTTAATTCTGTGTTTAAAAATGCATACAGGACCCTTTAGACATCTGAACTCCTCCATCAGTGATACAGTTTAATATAATCTTTTCTCACTCCCCCTTTTGTCATTCAAATTAAATATTTTAATTCCAGGCTTTTAAAAGAAACATGTTTACTTGGGGTAGAGTCAGGACAATATGGTTTAACCCCCAAATCCTTGGCTGGTTTTCAGCACAAATGAAGACTATTTCTTCTGGAAAAAGCTGCCATAAGCACATAAGCCATCTGACACTAACAAAGGAAAATAAAATGTCTTGGATGTTACTACAGACCTTATCACTATCTCAGAAAAGGCAGATAGTTTCTGAGCTGATCCTATGGTCAAGGTATGCTCGTGGTAACAACCTACCTCTTTTTTAAAAAAAAAAAATTCCTTTTTTATTCTTTTTTCTTTTATTTAAAGATATGGGGTACAATTTGGGGTTAGGTATACAAACATTGATTATGCAGGTACCCTTGTTGATGAAGTATGCCCCTCCCTCCCCTAGCAGTTTCCCTCAACTGCCAATCCCACCCCCACCTCCCCTGACAGTTTTCCATTACTACCAAACGCTTTCTTATAGTATTATAATTACAACCTATCTCTTAATAAGAGATTGGATACCCATGTTTTTAAGAATCTGCTTCTTGATGTCAAAATTGGAAAAACATCAGAAACCCACCAGTTCCTCTGTTATCTTTTTCTAGCTATTAATGAAATATCTTGGCTTTGTCTATAAGTTTATCAAGTCCCAGTATCCAGAACTATGCCTGACTCTCAGGGCTCATTAAATAAATGTAAATCGAAACAACAAAAAAGAGAGGTAGGATGTTGTTGCCTGGAGAATGTGTTAGTGACAAGAAGTAGGCAGCCCTGAAAACAGTTTCATGTTGCCATTTATCTGTCTGAAAAATGGTGCCTAGGTAATAAAGAAGGAGAAAAATGCTACTGTTGTAATGGGATTTTATACGACAACACTTGGCCACCACTGTCCCTGAAATGTTGACTTTAGAAACAAACACCTAATTAAATACCTGACTACCATTCCTCTCATAGAAGGGGCACACTTAGAAACTGATGTTTTTGTTTTGCAAGGATGCCAGAGGAATTGAGCACTGGCAGCTGTGAAATAGCTTTCATGCCAGTTCAAGAGAATCTTAGGGGAAGTGAATTTAGCAATATTTTCAATGTTTTGAGATAGCTGGTGGAAGCTGTAGCTTTGCGTAGCGTACACTTATGAGGATCAGTGGAAACAACAGTCCTTCTTTGTATTTGCATACAGTTCTGTAAGCACAGTATGGTGATGCTTATGATTTTAGGGCCATCAGATGTTTGGAATTGACCACAGTCACCTATGACTTTGAAGACTTTTTAAAGAGAAAGGATCTGTTAAGTAGTTCAGGTTGATAAATGTGGCTTCTTTGATATATATATATGTATTTTTTTGAGTCGGAGTCTCACTCTGTCGCCCAGACTGGAGTGCAGTGGCCGCTCCCGGCCACCGCAGCCTCGACCTGCTGGGCTCCGGCGATCCTTCCGCCTCAGCCTTCCAAGTAGCTGGAACTACAGGCGTGCACTACCATGCCCGGCTATTTTTTTTATTTATTGTCGAAGTGAGGTCTCGCCAAGTTGCCCGCAGGCTCAGGCAATCCACTCACCTCAGCCTCCCAAAGCACGGAATTACAGGCTGAACCACCGAGCCCGGCAATGTGACTTCTTTATAAAACAATAAAATGGTCTGCTGGTGAAAAAATTTGGAAAAACTTCAGTGATTGAAATTGGCTCACTACCCCATTCTTCATTACCTGCTCTGAGTATGACCAATTCCTTAACGAATGCAACCAAAGCAAAAAATGCCTAAAAATTCATACTAAGAAGGCAGAATTTTGTTAAAATTCTGATATCATATTATCAAATGGTGTAGTATACAGAATAATGGTCCCTCAAAGATGTCCACACCCAAATTCCCAGAGGCTATGAAGATACCTTATATGACAAAGGGGCTTTTGCAGGTGATTAAGGTTAGGTGCCTTGAGATGGGGAGATTGTCCTGTATTATTTGGCTTGGTCCATTCTATTCACATGAGTCCTTAAAAACAGAACCTTAGCCGGGCTCGGTGGCTCCGCCTGTAATCCCGCGCCTTGGGAGGCTGAGGTGAGTGGATCGCCTGAGCCCACGGATTTGAGACCCGCCTGGGCAACTTGGTGAGACCTCATCTCTACAATAAATCAAAAAATTAGCCGGGCGTGGTAGCGCACGCCTGTAATTCCAGCTATTTGGAAGGCTGAGGCGGAAGGATTGCCGGAGCCCAGCAGGTCGAGGCTGCAGTGGCCAGAAGCGGCCACTGCACTCCAGTCTGGGTGACAGAGTGAGACTCCAACTCAAATAAAACAAACAAACAAACAAAAAAAACAGAACCTTTCCCCGCTGTGGTCAAGAGGGAGATGTGAAGACAGAAGGATTAGAAAGATGCAATGTGAAAAGTACTCCACACACCAGTGCTGGCTTTGAAAATGGAGAGAGGTGGCCATGAGCCAAGGAATGTAGTGTTCTCTCAGTTGATAGCTAGCAAGAAAAGGAAGGTGGTCCTACAACCTCAAGAAACTGAATTCAGCCAACCACCTCAATGAGCAAGGAAATTGATTTTTCCCTAGAGCCTTCAGAAAGGAATGAATCTGCTGACATCTTAGTTTTAGCCTAGTGAGACCCAAGTGAAGTTTCTGACCACGTAACTGTAAGGTAACAAATTTGTGTTGCTTAACTCACTAAGTTTATGGTAATGTGTTATGGCCACAATAGAAAATTAATACAAAAAATTGCCATAGAGACCAAGGAAAAATATAATGAAATGTATAAAGACAAGTGATTCTAAACAAAGCTTTTTTTTCTAATATGAACAAGACCAAAGTTTTGGCTGTTCTTTGTAATGTGACCTCGGTAATCTTTTTCCTAGAGTAATATTTCTTGGTGAATGTACAATGTTGACAAGTTGCTACTGCTACATATGCATGAGAAAAAAATTAGAACCCTTAATTTAAATCAAAAGTCATTTGTAGCCTTGAGTTTTGATGAGGAATGGCTTGAGTTTATGATGTTTCCTTTTCTGTCAAAAAAGGAGCTGTATTTAAGCCTGTTTCTTGATGAAATTTTAGTCTCTTAACTTCTTGATAGTCACCTGAACAAACTGCTTTTGGGATCCCCTCACGTTATTTCCAAGATGAATGTGTCATGGCTGAACTGTCATATGGAAATTAAGTCCCTTTGGCATCTCCTGAAGCATTCCCCTTGGAAAATATACCTCAGGGAAGGATCACACACATGGCCCTGTGGTTATCCTTAACTTTATGCTGGTAAAGTCAAGTTCATAAAAATAACATTTGTTTCTGCTTATGGCTTTAATTCTGCTAGATTTTGGAGTTTGTGGTTTTCCTCAAGTATTAAAAAAAAAAAGTAGAAAAATGAAGGTCCATGGGTTGACTGTTTCTTTACCTCTTTCCATTTCTTCACCTAAGAATAAATAGCTATTTCTGTATGAAAACATCTTATTTCGTATTCATGAGCCTGTTCTCAATGCTATGCTTCTTTATTATCAGTAATAAAAAAATAAGACTGATGAAAGAATGGAATGAAAGGTATGCATGCGAACCTGAAATAGAACCAGGGAGTAATCAATTTTATTATATGGCTAAATTATTCTCCTGGAAAAAAAAAAGTACATAGTAGTTCAAATAGACTTATTTTCTTAATCTAAATTATATACTAAATTATGTATTATATAATATTGTATAATATTATATAATTTAGTATATAATTTCTCATTTTGTTTGTCAAAGTCTGTCTCACTCTGTTGTGATGAATTAGAGAGTGCAGTCGGTATGGTGTCTTTACTTTGGTGTGTACGTACAGTCCTAAAATTTTTTTAAGAATGAAAAAATGCTGTGTGTGGCAACCTGGTTATCAAAATAAGAGATAATGTAGAAAGACTAGAAGCAAACCATGTAACCTAGATTGTGGTTTAAGAGGGGATTCTGGAGAGGTGAATAGTGTGGGACTTGTGCCTTTCTGCATTCTATTGGCTACTTGATTTGGGGGAGTTTTTTAAACTCTAGAAGGCCTCAGTTTTTTTTCTGTAAAATGGGAGTTATAACTATATATGTGTTGTAGCTTTGTCATGAAAATTGTGTTAACATGCAAAGTCCTTAGAATCTTGCCAGGCACAAGGCTGAAAAAATGTTTGCTATTATTATTTTAAATTTTAATTTTAAATGTTTTCTTTTTTTTTTTTGAGTAGGAGTCTCACTCTGTCACTCAGACTGGAGTACAGTGGCCGCTCCCGGCCACTGCAGCCTCGACCTGCTGGGCTCCGGCGATCCTTTCACCTCAGCCTTCCAAGTACCTGGAACTACAGGCGCGCGCTACCACGCCCGGCTAATTTTTTGATTTATTGTAGAGATGAGGTCTCGCCAAGTTGCCCAGGCGGGTCTGTGTTTTCAAACATATACAAAATTAGAGTTGCTTTTATCAGTAGCTGTTTACTTTTTTATAATTGATGGCCACATCCCCTCATACAGATGATAGAATTACACAAACTTTGTCGCTTATTAAATGTCTCCTTTTTCCTCTTACTTTTTTCTCAATATTTTAAAGCATTTCATTTTACCTCTGTGTGATGAATACATATATATATTTACTAATACATATATATATTTGCTAATACATATATATATATACACATATATATATCTTAAAAGTATGAAATATGGGCTTGCAAAAAAAACCCTTGGTACCATTATCCCATCTAACAAAATTTAAAATAATTTCTCACTGACGTCTTATACTCAGACCACAATTATATTTTTCCAGTTTGCTTTTAAAAATACATATTTTGTGGCTATTTGTTTAAATTAGCTCATACAAGTTTCACATATTACATTCACATGCCATATCTCCTAGATCCTTCTGATTTTCTCCCTCTTTCTAACATCAGGTTTATTGAGTTATAATTTATTCAGTACAATTTTCTTATTTTGGGTGTAGAGTTCTGTCGATATGGACAAAAGCGTGCAGATGTGTAACCACCACTGTGATGAGCAGAGTGAGGGGGCAGTCTCTCATGTTTTCTTTCATTCTTCCTGGTTACCTCACTGCCTCATAGCAACTTACTGGTTTTACTGTCCCTATAGTTGTATTATTTCCAGAATGGTGTAAGGATGGAGTCATGTACTATATAGCCTTTTGAGTCTAGCTTTTTTTTAACTTAGCATAAATATTTTTATTGATTGATTGAGTTGGAGTCTCACTCTGTCACGCAGGCTGGAGTGCAGTGGCACGCTGCTCACGGCCACCGCAGTCTTGACCTGCTAGGCTCAGGTGATCCTTCCACTTCAGTCCTCCAAGTAGCTGGGACTACAGGTGGGCACCACCACCACACCCGGCTAATTTTCTGATTTATTGTAGAGAGGAGGTCTCACCAAGTTGCCCAGGCTGGTCTCCAAACTATGGGCTCAGGCAGTCCTCTCACCTCGGCCTCCCAAAGTGCTGGAATTATAGGCGCGAACCACCGTACCTGGCAACATAAATATTTAAAAATTCACCATGTTGGGTATTAGTTGCTTGTTCCTTTTTCATAGCCGAGCTTTATTGCACCGTATGAATATTGCCACAGTTTGCTTATTCAGTCACCAATAGATGGACATTTAGGCTGTTTTGCATTTAGCATGTTTGGGGTGATTATAAATAAATCTGATGTAAACATTTATGTATAGACTTTTGTGTAGATATATATCTCCTTTTGTTGGGGGCATAAATACTTAGGAGTACATTATTTGCCTAGGCTTACTAGGTCAAGTGTTTAGTGTATGTTTAATTTTATACAAAACTACCAAGCTACTTTGTGTAGAGTGACTATATCATATTGTATTCTCTAAAGCAATATATGAGAATTACAGTTGTTCTACATCTTTTCCAGCACTTCTTTTTTCCCCCGGTATTCTAAAAGTTATTATTTAGCCATTCTCATAGGTATAGAATGATATCTCGTAGTTTAATTTGCATTTCCTAATTACTGATGACCTTGAGAATCTGTTAGTGTCCTTGCTTTTTGGCTTTTTGTAGACTTTTAGTCAAGCTAATCCCTCTCCCCTTTTTTTGTTTTGCCCTTCCAATGAGTGGTTGAGACATGTGAATTTGGTTTCATATTTTTCTCTTCATTGTGTTCTTTAATCTGATGCTTGATCATTCATTATCACCATAAACTGGAAATATCATTATCGTCATAAACTGGAAATAAACTTGCAACAGTTGGTTAGATTTCAAGTTTGTTTGTTTTGAAGGAATGTTTCATAGGCTGTCTATTTCACATTGCATCACCTTGGGAGGCACATAATGTCTGATTGACATTGGGTTCAGATGCTGCCTCCATTGTCAAGTTGCCCATCAACTTTCCGTTTAATGATTTAATCGGTTTACCTTTTCCTGAACGGTTTCATTAAGTGTCACAAAATAGTGGTGTATTCAACTTTTACTTCTCTTATGAATTCATCAGTTGGATTTTTTTCTCTAAGGGAAGACTGCCTCATTTTCTAGGACTACCTGGTCATCCTATAGTTTATATAGAAGAGTTTATATAGAAAAGTTGGAATTCCTAACTTTTAGATGATGGTTTCCTAGAAACTTCTATCATAATTAATGGGTAGTGTAGTGGTGGTGGTGGCGATTTTTTTTTTTTGTCTTCGAGTATCATTGTAATTTACTGGGTTTTTAATATATTCGGTGTGTTCCAGTTCATATAAATGATTCCTGTTGCTATTCAAATTTAGTGCATATTGATGAGATACAAAAAAAGAAAAGTGTAAAGCATATAACTTTTTATGTGCACTTGAATCTGGTTTTCTTTTTGGCTTTATTATACACCAGTTGCACATTCATAAAAGTATGTAGCTCTAGAAAAATAAAAAAAATATCTAGTAGAATGTTATGGGGATTGATATAATTTAGTAAATTAAAAAGAATTAATACCTTTTTGATATTGAGTGTTTCTAATAGAGAGTACACACTTTTTCCATTTTGAGTCTGTATCTTTCATGAGTGTTTAAATCTCTTCCTCTTATAAGTTTTTTACATTTCCATACAATAGTTTATCTTTTTGGTTGCCATTATAAGTCAGGTATTTTGTTTTATTAGATGTACATTTGAAAATGTATACCTTTTAGATGTATTTCTATCTGTATATATTAAAGTTTTTATTTTCCGTATGTTAGTTTTAAAATTTTCTATTTTACTGTTAATCTCTTATTGTTTGCAAGAGCTTTTTGGTTGATTTTCTTGGTTATCCAGACATTTATTTACAATTAGAGATAATTCTGCCTTTTCGAATTCTTTCTCTAATTGCTTTCTCTTGTCTAACTGTATTGGCTAATCCTTTCAACATAATGTAAAATAAATAGTAGTGGTGATAATGGACACTTTTCCTATTTGTGAGTTTACCTGACAGTACTTCTGACGTTTCCCCATTAAGTACTAATGTTTAGGAATCGAAACATAAAATTGGTTTAGTATATAGTACTCTGTCTCAGAACTGGCCAGCAACAACAAATGGCAGAAAGTGTATCAGTGATGTAGCTTCTACTTTTCAAATTCCTTGTGACGAGTGCACTTGCAGTGGCCTGTACTTGTCTAAACTGGCCTGCACTCTACACTGGCTCCTCTTCTGCTCCTCCCTCTCTCCCCTAGGCAATATGGTAACCATCCCTGAAGGGTCATTTACCCCTCCTGGTTCCAGCCTACGTTTGGGGTCTCCTTCCCTGGTCCTCGTTCAGCGTCAATATACTGCCCCATGTCTAGTAGTGCTAGCTTTCATCCCTGGGCACCATTTCTTGGGTATGCACTTGGCCCTGTATCCCCTTGACTTTCACTTGGGCCGGTCGCTCTGAGTCACGACCAAACTTGAGGGAAGAATGGGAAGGGCAAGCCTTCCTGGTGGATGAACCTAAAAGAGACTCAGAATATCATGTATTTAAATGCATTTGTGACCTAAAACTCAATGAAGGACAAAAATGTTGGTTTTAGTGTAAAACAAACCGATGCAGGGAAATCGAACTCCCGAAGGTATTGTTGGTCCCTAGGGCATCCTGTGCACCCCTTTCTTTCTCAGTGTCTGCACAAGACCTGTAGGGCTTCTGCACTTCTGGGTTGTGAAGTAAATCTTCAAATACCATCAAACTGTCAAGAGTGTTGCATTCTTTTGATTACTTTCTGCCAAGGATGTCACCTCCTAAAACCCTGGCCGCTTTTCTTATTTATTATGGTGAGCTCTGTCAGCCTTGTGGTCAGATGTGTGATATTTGGAGTCTGGCTGCTGCTTCTCATTTCTCTACTCGGCCCCTGGCAAGTTCCCTATTTTTTAACTGCAGAACAGTGTTTTATGCCCTGTTTTTCTTGCTCATAGTTTTATCTTGCTACAAAGCGTTTCTCTTATTAGTTATTTATATTTTTTGAGCACATTTCTTTCTTTTTTGTTTTATTTAAGTTTGAATGTTGTTTCTGAACCATTCAAATCTTGCCATACATTGCATCTGGTCTCCTCTTTCTCTCTGTTTGGAAGATTTCAGTTAATTTAATAGGAAACCCCAAAAGAAGTCCAAGACTTCTTAAACCCCATTTTACAGATGAGGAAGCAGAGGCATTGAAGGTTAATGCCCACAGTAGAGGCAGACTGGTGCTCAACCATCTGCCTCCAGAGCTTGTGCCTTGAACCACTGCTCTGCAACATGGCCCATGCATCTTCCTTTCTTTTCATTTCCTCCTTGCCTTCTCCATCCCTTTCCTGCCTTCCTTTTACTTCTCATTTCTTTCTCTTTTCCTTTTTCCTTCTTCATTCTGTGGCACCAGTGTCTATTCTGGTCACTGACATACAGATGCACAGAACCACTATTTGCCATGCCCTGATCCTTTCACTATTTCATGAGTTATTTGCCAAGTGTTGCTTTCCAAGTGATGGCTCAAAAGTCTCATAGGATGCAGCTTCCAGGAAAAGGAGTCCAGTCTAAGAATAGGCAATGCCTTTTTCTCAGGACAGGACATCAGAATGACTTGGGTTTCTTCTCTTATCCCCATATCTTACTCTTCATCTTTCTCCTTGACAATGCCATGGCAGGGCCCGTTTCTCAAGGAGTAAAGTCAATAAACAACGAATAATATGCTCCCAATCTGGCCTACCTTAAGTCTGTGGTCTTAATTTCTTTTTTAGTCTTAATTTCAAATTAATTTGTTTTTTGACTTTTAGATTCATGATTGATGGATTCCCTTTACAATAATGTCTTATAATATAAAATAATGTCTTAAAATAAAACAGCATAATGTCTTAAAAGTACATTATAGTAGACTTAGAGACTTCCCGAAGAACTTTTTAACTGAATGAGGGCAGGAAGATTGTCTCAGGCCATTCTAAGATGGACATACTCCCACGTTTAGTGCCAAAATGCTGAAGGTGGGGAATAAACGTGTTATACTATGTTTCAGGGGTCTTGACTTTATAGGTTATCTTTCTTCATAGACTTAGTGACAAGGACTCTGAAGTTTTTTCATTGTTGCATTAACTTTTGACTCTTCCATACCTGTGAAGTTTTTTTTTTTTTTTTTTTTGAGTTGGAGTCTCACTCTGTCACCCAGACTGGAGTGCAGTGGCCGCTCCCGGCCACCGCAGCCTCGACCTGGTGGGCTCCGGCAATCCTTCCGCCTTAGCCTTCCAAGTAGCTGGAACTACAGGCGTGTGCTACCACGCCCGGCTGATTTTTTGATTTATTGTAGAGATGAGGTCTTGCCAAATTTCTCAGGCGGGTCTCGAACCCACAGGCTCAGGCAATTCACTCATCTCGGCCTCCCAAAGCGCAGGATTACAGACTGAGCCACCGAGCCCGGCCTTTTTTATTTTAAAAGAAATAATTTCTCAGTTTTCTTTAATATGATACCCA
>CAUYQG010263893.1:0-11468 GCA_963574415.1 Tarsius wallacei
AAGTAGCTGGAACTACAGGCGTGCGCTACCACACCTGGCTAATTTTTTGATTTATTGTAGAGATGAGGTCTTGCCAAGTTGCCCAGGCGGGCTCAGGCAATCCACTCACCTCAGCCTCCCCAAGCGTGGGATTACAGGCTGAGCCACCGAGCCCGGCAAATTAGACTAGTTTTAAGAACAACTAGTGTTCCAACTGGCAATATCTGCCTATAACTATCTGTATAAAGCAGCTTTCAGGCTGCTAGGTAACTTGGTTCTCTTTTTTCTTATTCCATCCATTTTACAGAGTGGTCATGAATCAGCCAGGACTGTCATGTAAGGTTGTGGGGATTGTGCACTACACAAAGGTATCCAGTTAAGGAGGTGAATGAGCTTAAAATCGAGTTCGCATTCCCTTCAAGAAGCTATGTGTGCAGAAAGGGGCATCTGCCATCTGCTCGCCAAGGCATATATGTGGGACAGGTCTGCCCCAAAGAGGTACCTTTTTCTAATTTGCTCAAAGGGGTGCCTTTGAAAAAAATGTGCAAAACAATGGTATGCTGCAGCTGGCTTTTGCTGGCTCCCAAAGAGCCAGCTGTGTGTATAACTTTCCAGCTCCTTAGTCAGGGACATCAAATTGGTAGCTTTTAATGGGCGATAGTGGGCGTGTTTAGTGAGAGATCACAAATGCTACAAATCGTGGTTCCTGCCCCACTTCCTGCTCCCAGAGTCCATTTCTAACACCGCTGAAAAAGGTCCAGTGCAGGCTAGCGTGGACCTGGCCAGGTCGGGCATGTTTGAGGCCTAAAGAGTCTTTGATTGAAGAACACATGGAGCTGGAAGAACTCTTTAAAAGGTCGGCAGCTTGGAGACGACCACATCAAATTCGGATTGGTTCACGGACACACGGGCGTTGTGACTCAGAAACTGTCATGGGACCCAGACAAATACCCAGTCCAACTCCAGAAAAGACTAAGGTAAATTGGCTGAATTCTTGAGCACCAGGGACAGAGCAGACACAACTCATTCAGCAATTGTATTGTGGCACAGTGGACCGGCATGGGCTATTTTGACTCTGCAGTAAGATCAATACTTGGGCAGGAAAGTTTTCCCGTGATCCAGCGGAACCCAATCCAATCTTGACATGCCTCAGCACCCTCTTCCTGAGAGGGAAAGCAGTGTGTGACAAGTACCTTTTGTAAACCCAAGCCCCACGTGGAATCCAGTCAGCAGACTGGACACAAGTGCTGTGCCCAGCTAGGTGGGCTCCAGTAGCCCAGGACCCGGTAGGCCAGAAGGCCTTCCAAGCCCACACTGAGTTCTGGATCTTACCACTTTCGTGGAACAAAGGCCATGCCTGTTAGCCACAAGAAACATAGGTACAAGATTTATGGCAACAAGTAAATTAGAAAGTAAATAATGACCTCTAAACCCACCCCTTCTCAGGCCCGGACAGGCCTCTGTAGCCACATAGGAAAAAGAGAGCATCAGAAATGGAAGAAAGATCTTTCCCACCTCCAAGAGAGGTGGCCATTCCTTTTTCCAGAAGGAGGAAGAGAGTTCATATAGGGCCAAACAAACGTTAAAAGCTAGCAGTGCCTCCTCCTTGTTGGAGTGGCCCATCTGTTTGCCACTCCAGGCCAACAAAGAAAAACCCATGTGTCCATGAGCCTTTTCAACAAGGCAGAATAAGAATTTTAGCTAGCAATAGCCAATCAAGTGTCTTTGAAGATGAACTGTTGTAGCCAGGCACAGTGACTCTTGCCTGTAATCCCAGCACTTTGGGAGGCAGAGGTGAGAGAACTGCCTGAGCCCAGGGGTTTGAGACCAGCCTGGGCAACTTGGTGAGACCTTGTCTCTACAATAAGTAAAAAAATTAGCTGGGTGTGGTGGGGTGCATCTGTGGTTCCAGTTACTTGGAAGACTGAGGGAGAATGACTGCCTGAGCCCAGCAGAAAGAGGCTGTGGTGGCTGTGAGCGTGACACTATACTCCAGCCTGGGCGACAGAGTGGGACTCCGACTCAAAAAAAAAAAAGATGAACTGTTATAGCATCACTCCTCTTCCTGGAGTAAGGCAGAGAGAAGGGGCCCAAGAGTGGTGGGGAGGAGGGTGTCTTGAGTACAGATCAGGAGAATACAGACTAGTGTAAGAAACAAACCACGACAAATCTGAGTGCAGGAGATGACAACCCGTTCGGATATGAAGGGACAGGCACCCAGCTAGACATACTTGTTGTATGAAACGGGAAGATGGTTCCCAATACAAAGGACACATCATGGGTGCCTGAAATCATCACTGCTTTAGTGAAATTAATGTTTTCAAATCATTAAGCATGTGCCTGTGAGTGGCAAAAAATCGTCACGCTGAAATGTGTTCTTCCATTTGTTATGAGGTAAAGTGAAAACAGAGTATCTCTACAAGTATAATGTGTACCTGTGTCATTTTGAGTAAGCATGGCTTTTTAGGAACATTCTTTGGCGTGCAAAGGGAACCAGTTATGTACTGGTAGAGGTTCAACAACAGACTCTTGGTTGGGGACAGCCTGATGTGTAGTATTTGCAAATCTCTGGAGTGGAAACATTCGCACCATAGCTACTATGTTGTCAACCAGCATCCAAAAGTTTGGAAAATGTAGGACTGCAAGCATGTATGAGCCAACCTCATGCTATTGGATAACCTATATGGTAGGATGGGATACTGGTTAGAAAGCTTTCAGCTGCATGTAAAGAATACCCAGTTGAGGCTGGCATAGTGGCTCATGCCTATAATTGCAGCACTTTGGGGGATCAAGGTGGAAGGATCTCTTGAGGCCAGGAGTTTGAGAACAGCCTGGACAACACAGTGAGACCCCATCTCCTAAAAAACAAAAACAAAAACAAATCCAACTAAAATTGACATCATCAGTAAAGGCATTTACTATCTCACATAATAAGTCTGAAGGCTACAAGGCCTCAACAATGTCATTAAGGACCAGAATCTTTCCTCCTTTCTGTTCCACCATCCTCACGATTGCCTTTGCACTCTCAGCTGGTTGTAAGATAATGGTCACAGCTCTGGGCTTCACTCTCTCACAACCATGATCTAAGGAGGAAAAAAGGAATTTTTCCTTGCATACTTCATTTTTTTTTTTTTTTTTTTTGAGTTGGAGTCTCGCTCCGTCGCCCAGACTGCAGTGCAGTGGCCGCTCCCGGCCACCGCAGCCTCGACCTGCTGGGCTCCGGCGATCCTTCCGCCTCAGCCTTCCAAGTAGCTGGAACTACAGGCGCGCGCTACCACGCCTGGCTAATTTTTTGATTTACTGTAGAGATGAGGTCTTGCTTGCCCAGGCGGGTCTCGAACCCGCGGGCTCAGGCAATCCACTCACCTCTGCCTCCCAAGGCGCGGGATTACAGGCTGAGCCACCGAGCCTGGCTGCATACTTCATTTTTAACAGACAGGAAAACCTTTCCCAGAAGCTCCCTCAACAGATTTATCTTTATATGTCATTGGCCAAAACTGGGGGCTATACATATATCACTAAACTAGATGGAGGATTACCAGAGCATAGAAAATGGAAATCCAGGCAGGGTGCGGTGGCTCATGCTTATAATCCCAACACTTTGGAAGGGGGTGGTGAGAGGATTGTCTGAACCCAGGGGTTTGAGACCAGCCTGGACAACTTGGCATGACCTCGTCTCTACAATAAATCAAGAAAAATTAGCCAGACATGGTGGTGCACGCCTGTGGTTCCAGCTACTTGGAAGGCTGAGGTGGAAGGATCACCTGAGGTCGAGGCTGCAGTGGCTATGGGCGTGCCACTGCACTCCAGCCTGGGCAACAGAGGGAGACTCTGACTCAAAAAAAAAAAAAGAAAGAAAGAAAGAAAGAAAATGGAAGTCCAAAGAATCAGAAGGTGGCAGAATTTATTCAGCATTCTTCAGAAAGAGACTATGAATATGGTGTACATATGACTAGTTGTCAAAGGGATATATGCAAATACTGGGCAGGAGTAGTTTCTTGGGTCCTTCCATGACCTGTATGGAACAGCTCCAGGTACTTCAGAACTATAGACTGACTCTAACGTTTATATGGAAACATAAACTTGCAAGAATAGACAGATACATTCTGTAAAAGAAAAATAATGAGGAAGAATGAATTCTACCAGATATATTATTGAGACAGTCTTGCTCATGTCGGCTAGTGGTGTGATCATGGCTCCTGTCACCTCAAACTCCGGGGCTCAAGCAGTCCTCCCACCTCAGCCTCCTGAGTAGCTGGAACTACAGGCGTGTGCCATCATGCCCAGCTAATTTTTATATATTTAGTTTTTTGTAGAGATGGGGTCTTGCTATGTTGCCCAGGATGGTCTACCAGATATCAAAACATAAAACTATAATAATTAAAGGAGTTAGGTACTGGAACATGAATTGGTGAATCAGTGAAACAAAATAAAGCCCACAAATTGTCGTAAATATTCTCAGGAATTTAGTATTTCATTAAGGTTGCATTTTATATCAGTAGAGAAAAGATATAGTACTTAAAAAAAACTGCCAGGTGTGGTGGCTCATACCTGTAATCCCAGAACTTTGGGATTTGAGGGGTTTGAGACCAGCCTAGGCAACTTGGCAAGACCTTGTCTCTGCAATAAATCAAAAAATTAGCTGAGGATGGTGGCACATGCCTGTAGGTCCAGCTTCTTGGAAGGCTGAGATGGAAGGATCACTTGAGCCCAGCAGGTCGAGGCTGCGGTGGCCGTGAGCGTGCCACCACCCTCCAACCTGGGTGATAGAGTGAGACTCCTACTCAAAACAACAACAACAATAACAACAAAATGGTGCTGAAAAGCAAATAGCAGAGAACTAGTGTGGTCCATTTTTATCAAACAATGAGTAAAGAATATATATTTGTATGTGGTTTCATGAGAATTGAGTGGAGTCAGGATATATCAGGCTGTTTGTTTTGGGAGGTGAGGGAGAAGAAATGGTCACAAAAATGGCAAGAAATAAAAGACTAAGACAACAGAGAACATGACATGGCATAATGTCAAGTGAAAATGTCAAATATAAAATCCCATAGCTGGCCAGGTGCTGTGACTCAACACCTGTAATCACAGCACTTTGGGAAGTCGAGACAGGAGGACCTCTTGAGCCCCAGAATTCAAAACCAGCCTGGGCAACATAGTGAGACCTGGTCTCTACAAAAAATACAAAAATTAGCCGGGCATGGTGGTGTGTGCCTGTAGTCCCAGCTACTTGAGAGGCTGAGGCAGAAGGATTGCCTAAGCCCAGGAGGTCAAAGCTGTGGTCAGCCATGATTGTGCCATTGCATGACAGCCTGGGTGACAGAGTGAGACCCCACCTCAAAAAATAAAATAAAAATAAAATCCGCCGGGCTCGGTGGCTCAGCCTGTAATCCCGTGCCCTGGGAGGCTGAGGTGAGTGGATTGCCTGAGCCCGCGGGTTCAAGACCCGCCTGGGCAACTTGGCGAGACCTCATCTCTACAATAAAAAAAATAAAAAAATAAAAAAATAAAAAATAAAAAAAATAAAATCCATAGTATAGTGCAAATATTTATCAATTGAGTATGCATTTAGGAAAAGTTAGAAAATAACAAGGACAATTAGTATATCAAACATTAATTTGATTACATGAGGACTGTGTAAAAAATAAAATAAATAATAACTGGCAACCGGCTAGCCTTATGGAAAAATAAACTCTAGCTCTCATTTTAAATGAAATACTACTTTTCTTTGACAAAATACATTCTAGATGGCCAAAGATGTAAACATTCTACCAAACAAGCAAAAAACTAAAAATAGTAAAAGAAGCATGGGAAGCTAAAACAAAATAAATCAGAGTGGGGAGGACTTTGAGACAAGACCTGTAAGACTGATAAGTAGACTTCACAAAAGTAACGGTGTCAGTTTGAAAAAAATTCCCTTACAAAGCTTTAAAAGACAAATGATAAAATAGAAACTATCTGCCTCCCAATGACAAAGGGCTACTTTTCTTACATAATTCGAGCATTGTGTTCTCCAGGTGAGAGTGATTGGTTTAGTGAGGTGAACACGACCCAAGTCAGGTCAATAAGAATAAAAAAGACAGTTCTGCAGCTTCTGTGAGTCCCGTGGGAAGTGAATTTGCTCTTTCCTGCTGGACTTGGCATGAGAAGAAACACAGGGGCCAGAGCTGCTGCTCCCATTTGCTCCCACTTGAGCTAAGCTACTGCAAGACCAAGCACGGACAGCCAGCCCTCTCATAGTGCTGGTGGAGTCTCGAAGCCAGTTTATGCCTGAAGCTCCCCTTCTGCAATTTTTAGTTACGGGAGCCAGGTCATTCCTTTTTTTCATAAACCAATTTGGGTCTGCCTCTTAAGATCAAAACACACCTAACTGATACAGAGTTTACTGCTAAAACAGGCAAAGGCCATGAAGAATTACTTTTAAGTATTAAAAAAAGCGATTCAACCTCACTCATAAAGAAATATAAAACAATAACATACCTTATAATCTATCTGATTAGTGAAGATCAAGTTAACAAAGTATCCATTGGTTGGTTTGGGTGAAACAGTTATAGTCATACACGATTGGTGGGAGTATGAATCCAGTTGCCATGCTGGAGGTGCAACATTTTGGAGGGTAATTTGAATAACATCTATGAAAATACAAGCCAGGTGTGGTGGCTCATACCTGTAATCCCAGCACTTTGGGAGGCTGAGGCGAGTGGATTGCCTGAGCCCAGGGTTCAAGACCAGCCTGGGCAACTTGGTGAGACCTTGTCTCTACAATAAGTCAAAAAATTGCCAGGCATGGTGGTGCGCACCTGTAGTTCCAGCTACTTGGAAGGCTGAGGCATAAGGATCACCTGAACCCAGCAGGTGGAGGCTGAGCTGGCTATGAGCAAGCCACTGCATTACAGCGTGGATGACATAGTGAGACTCAGACTTAAAAAATATATATATATATACAGATATACTATGATCCAGAAACCCCACGTTTACAGAGGTAGCCATCAGATATGTTAACCCTTGTGCTCAAAGATGCCTGAATAGAATGTTTCCTGCAGCATTGTCTGTAAGAGCAAAAGACTGAAAACAACTTAAATGGCCACTAATGGGGCATGGTTAAATAAATCATGGCACACCCATACGATGGAATATTATGCAGTCATTAAAAAGAATATCCTAGGCTGGGTGTGGTAGCTCATGCCTATAATCCCAGCACTTTGGGAGGCCAAGGTGGGAGGATTGCTTGAGCCCAGGAGTTCAAGACCAGCCTGGGCAACATAGCAAGACCTCAGCTCTACAAAAAAATTAAAAAATTAGCTGGGCATGGTGGTGCATGCCTGTAGCTCCAGCTACTCGGGAGGCTGAAGTGGAAGGATTGCCTGAGCCCAGGAGGTCGAGGCTGCTGTCAGCTGTGATTGTGCCATTGCCCTCCAGCCTGGGTGACAGAGTGAGACCTTGACTCAAAAAAATAAATAAGATACAATAAAAAATAAAAATAATCTCCTGATATGGAGTGGACCTTAAGATTATCAAGTGAAAAGAGCAAAGTAAGCCAGGCTCGGTGGCTCAGCCTGTAATCCTGTGCCTCGGGAGGCTGAGGTGAGTAGATTGCCTGAGCCCACGGGTTCGAGACCCGCCTGGGCAACTTGGCGAGACCTCATCTCTACAATAAATCAAAAAATCAGCCGGGCATGGTAGCGCGCGCCTGTAGTTCCAGCTACTTGGGAGGCTGAGGCGGAAGGATCGCCGGAGCCCAGCAGGTCGAGGCTGTAGTGACTGGGAGCGTGCCACTGCACTCCAGTCTGGGCGACGGAGTGAGACTCCAACTTAAAAAAAAAAAAAAAAAAGAGAGATCTCCATTTTACCACATGTCCTGTGGCAGACAGCTTCTGAAACAACGGATATCCCGGCCTTCAGTGTTCACACCTTTGTGTAGTAGTCCCCTCCCCTTGAGTCATGGTCAGGAGCTGTAACTTGCTTCTGGCCAATAGAACACAGTAGAAGAGACAAGATGTCACTTTCATGATTAGGCTACATAACACAGTAGCTCCTATTTTGCTAGCAGACTCTCTCCTCTGATAGTCTTATTTATTTGTTTGTTTATTGAGTCGGCGTCTCACTCTGTTGCCCAGGCTGGAGTGTAGTGGCAATGACCACGACGATCACAGCTCACAACAGCCTCAACCTTCTGGGCTCAGGTGATCCTTCCACATCAGCATCCCGAGTAGTTGGGACTACAGGTGCACACCACCACATCTGGCTAGTTTTTTCAATTTTTTGTAGAGATGACATCTTGCTATGTTGCTCAGACTGGTCTCAGACTCCTGGGTTCAAGTGCTGGGTTTATAGGTGTGAGCCATGGCATGTGGCCCTTTGATGGCTTTATGAAGCAAGCTGGCATAGTGGAGGGGTCCAGAGGCAAGGAGCTGAGGGTGGCCTCCAGCCACCAACCAGCAAAGAACTGAGACCCTTGGTCCAACAGCCCTTGATGAATTGAATTCTGATAACAACCACATGAGCTTGAATGCAGATCCTACCTCAGTGGAGTCTTCAGATGGGGCTTCACCCTGGTTGATAGCTTGATTGCAGCTTTTTGAGTCAGAGGATGCAGTTACACTGTGTCCAGATTCCTGAAGCAGTGAAACTATGAGATAATAAATGTGCGTTGTTTTAAGCTGCTAAATTTTTGAATAATTTGTTATGCAATAACAGACAACTATTCATTTCATTTTTCCTTAAACTTACATTCCATATTCAATTTAAAAAATAAATTAGTTTAAAACACCTTCCAAAATGACAACAATAAGAACAATAATGAACTACCTTTCTTTTTCTTCAGATTCCAGATTCGCCAAGAAATTTCCACATTATACTTCCAGATTCCCAGTTATTCCAAAACTGGTAAGAGTGTGCTCTGAATTAGTCATCTAAGCATTCGGATCATTGGAAAGGAATACACCTCTTTGCAAATCAATGCAATGGTTTTCTGGTTAATATCAGGATAACTACACAGAGGAAAGTTAACCTGGGTATAGCGGAGCAGTTCTGAGACAGGTGAGGCCAGTTTGAGATAATCCCACTAAGACCATCAGCAGTAGCCGAGGCCTGCCTGGTGGTGAATGCCTGTTCATCCATCCTGCTGGCAACCTCAGGTTCCAGGGAGCAGGGCCTCCCTGGCACCTTCCACAAGCCATAATAGCTTACATAAGCCAAAAAAAAAGAGAGAGAGAGAGAGAAACAGGTGCTATTACAGATCTCTACCTAATCTGTTAAATTCAATTGCATTTTAATGTGTGGCCACTTTTAGTTCTAAAGAAACACAGTGTTTCTTGTTTGTTTGTTTGTTTGTTTGTTCTTTGAGTTGGAGTCTCACTCTCGCCCAGACTGGAGTGCAGTGGCTGCTCCTAGCCACCGCAGCCTCGACCTGCTGGGCTCTGGCAATCCTTCCGCCTCAGCCTTCCAAGTGGCTGGAACTACAGGCGCGTGCTACCACGCCTGGCTAAGAATAGTGTTTCTTTAGGGCACGCATGTCGAATCTGTCTGTGGCCCGTGGGTCACATGCAGCCCAGGACAGCTAGTGATGCGGCCCCACAGAATCTTTTAACATCATGTTAAAACAAACATTTCTGACGAGCACCTTGAGAAGTCTTATTATGTATATACACTAACTGTATTGCATAATTTATGTACAGCTCAAGACCACTCCTCTTTACTTGAAGTCAAAGGTTGGACACGCCTGCTTTAGAGCATGAAAACAATAATTGTCTTAAATATTAGTCTTTTCCCCTTTGTCCTCCAAACAGTAGGCTCATACATCTATCCTTTAGGGAAAAAAATCCATAAATCATTCTGCTAGTTTCAAATTTTGAATCAAAATAAACTTAGAAGTTTCTTACAATATTTGTGTTAATAAGCTTAAGCCTTTGTTTGACTGTTTCACTGAGTCTTCCATTCCAATTACCAAAGAGGTTTTTTTGGTTTTAATACCTTGAGTTTAGTTTCACTTGATCTCATTTGGTTTTTTAGACATAACATAGTTCACTTATGGTTTAACTGAAAATATACAATAGCTCTATGTTTCTAGTTACAATGGTAGTCTATAGTTAACTATGGCCAATGGTACCACACAGCTAACTTTGGCCATCTTTCACTGGTATTGCATATTCTGCTAGAATGAATAGTCGAATTATCAGTCAAAACTGATTTTTCCCCATTGGTACTCTCAAGTGATTTTTTAAAAAATTGTTGTTGTTATTATAATTATTTATGACTCAGAGTCTCACTCTGTCACCCAGGCTGGAGTACATTGTGGCACAATCATGGCTACTGGAGCCTTGACCTGCTAGGCTCAGGCGATCCTTCCGCCTCATCCTCCCAAGTAGCTGGGACTACAGGAACCATGCCACCACACCTGGCTAATTATTTTACTGTATTGTAGAGACGAGATCTTGCCATGCTGCCCGGACTGGTCTCGAACTCCTGGACTCAGGCAGTCCTCTCACCTCAGCTTCTCAAAGTGTTTAGGTTACAGGCGTGAGCCACAGCACCCAGCCAGTACTCTCAATTGTATCAGTGAAATCCCAACAGAAGAGTGCTGACAAAATCTAAATTCTCAACTATTTAATGTACCTTGATTTTTAATCATTCCCCCTTAAGAATTATTTCAAAGGAGGAAAAAAAAAAAAAAATCCCCTTGAGGTGAGTGGTGAACAGAAGCAGCTCTGTCACTACCTCCTTTCAAGTTCCTGCTCCCAATCTTTCCTTCTAACTTGAGTCTTCAGAAGCTCAGCAGAACTTAAAAAGAAGCTAAAGAAGGAAAACAAAGCTACCATTTGGGGATGATATTAAAAACCTGTTTCATCCAGAAACAATCCGCCCATTTGCAGTCAACTGATTTTCAACAAAAGTGTCAAAAGTACACATCGAGGAAAAGGACAATCTCTTCAATAAATAGTGCTGGGGAAAATGGATATCCATATACAGAAGAATAAAACTAGACCCCTACCTCTCACCGGATACAAAAATCAATTTGGAATGGATTAAAGATCCAACTGTAAGATCAAAAACTATAGAACTGCTAGAAGAAAACACAGGGGAAATGATTCATGACATGGATGGGTCTGGCAAGGATTTTTTGGAGACTTCAAATGCACAGGCGACAAAAGCAAAATAGACAAAACAGGATTACATCAAACTAAAAAGCTTCTGCGCATCTAAGGAAACAGCAAAGTGAAGAGACAGCCTACAGGATGGGAGAAAACATTTGCAAACGATATGTCTGACAAGGAGTTAATATCCAAAATATGTAAGAAACTCAAAGAACTCCTTAATAAAAACCAAATCATCTGATTAAAAATGGGCAAAAGAACTTTATAGACATGTTTTAAAAGAAAACATACAAATGGCTAACAGGTATATATTTTTAAAAATACAAATTACCACAATGAGATATCATCTCACCCCAGTTAGAATGGCTATTATCAACAAGACAAAAGTGTTAA
>CAUYQG010263896.1:0-13911 GCA_963574415.1 Tarsius wallacei
AGAGGCAAAACAAGACTGACAAGATCTTAGCTGCTGAAGCGGACAGCTGGGGTGACTGGTAGGTACTTGGGGTTCATTTTACTCGACTTTTTTGAAAGCAGAAAGATCATAGTGATGCGTTTAAGGAAAGAAGAAATCTGCCCTGAGGTGTGGGTCCTGCTGAGGGGACAGCACAGACTGGGCTGCACCTCCAGGGGTGGGGCCGGGCCACTGGGGTGTGGAGGGAGGAGCAGAGGGGAGCCACAGAGGGCCTTCCCCGGAAAGCAGGAGGAGCCCAGAGCAGTGCATGGAGCCGGCTTGGAAAGATCTGGGGGGACAAACAAGTCCAGGGCAAATGGGGCCACAATACGGGTCAAGAGGAGAACGCAGAGATGGGTATAAGATGGCGCGTGAGTCAAAAGCCAAGGGGAGGGTTCAGCTGGATCCCCTTGGCAGGTTCAGGCCTAACGCCAGTGCCTGTGAATGTGCCCTTCCTTGGAAGCAGGGTCTCTGCAGATCATCAAGCAGAGGTGAGGTCATGCAATGGGCCTCATCCAGAGACGCACACCCCAAGGAGAGACTGTGGAGGACACAGGGTGGGGAGTGGAACGTGCCAAGGAAGGGCTGGAGCGGAGTCTCCATGACCCTAACAGAGCAGGCAGGCGCTGCCGGCACCTGGACTGCAGACGCATGCCCCAGAACTGTGAGACTGCCTTGTTGTGGCAGTCTTGGGGATGCTAAGGAGAGACAGGCGGCGGGCAGGAGCAGCGGGGCCAGCACCTCCTTCACAGAGCACTAGCTGGTCAACCTTAGGGAGTGGCAGAGTGGGAGGGACACCGGCTCCCGGTCCAGCATAGCTGTCCTTCAGACAAGGATAGTCCACAAACACCTGTGGGCCTGGCCTCCAGGCGGTACAGGGGGACCTGCTGGCACCTCCTGTCCAAATGGACAGACCCCAGACAGAGCCTCAGACGGTGGAGCATGCCACCAGGCTGGGTGCTTCAGAGACACTGTGGAGGAAACGCCAACAGCAAAAGGCAGGCAAGCACTGTGCTGGACTAGAGACCAAGAGACTCGTCATTAAATGCAATGCCTGGACTTTGACCAGACTCCAGCTCGAAAAAGCCAGAAGCTGGGCTCGGTGGCTCAGCCTGTAATCCCGCGCTTTGGGAGGCCGAGGTGAGTGGATTGCCTGAGCCCGAGGACTCGAGACCCGCCTGGGCAACTTGGCGAGACCTCGTCTCTACAATAAATCAAAAACTAGCTGGGCATGGTAGCAGGTGCTTGTAATTCCGGCTACTCGAAAGGCTGAGGCGGAAGGATCGCCGGAGCCCAGCAGGTTGAGGCTGCGGTGGCCGGGAGCGTGCCACTGCACTCCAGTCTGGGCGATGGAGTGAGACTCCAACTCAAAAAAAAAAAGAAAGAAAAAGCCAGAAAGGGCATTCTGGGCACTGCTGAAGAATCTTAACATGGACTGCCTGGGCGACATACAATTGCTATCCCTTTTCCTACCTGTGATAAGGACGTGCTTTTCAGGGACACCCCAAGCTGGGCAACACGTGCTGATGCAGGGAGGTGGGCCGCATCATGCGGGCTTAGTGTACGTGGGTTCCAATGACAGCCCTCACCCCTCACCATGGTCAGCATGCCTGGGAGGCAAGGATGTTGCAGAAGGACACTGGGGTCCCAGAGCTGCTCAGCTGTGCAGGTCTGCCGGTCTCAGGGACCTGAGGTGTGGAAGGCCACCGGGGACAGAGGTGAGGGGACCTGGGGCCAGAGATGGAGGACTTGGACATCAGGTCACTGTGCCAGTGACAAGGAATCTTGGGGAGTGCCAGCAGCGTCTGTGGCACACACACTGGGCCTGGCAGAGACAGGCCACAACTCAGAACTAAGACTGCTCACCCTGACAAGAGGAAGGGAGTGAGGCTGGCGAAGTGTGCAGGGTGGGAGCGTGGTCAGCTGCACCCTCCGGTCCCTCCCCGGTAGACGCCTGAGCCTCCCATGTGTGTCCAGGCGTGGGCTTAGACCTGCCTGGCTTGCAGCCCCTATGGTGGCGACTGGGCACACCTTGGGAAGTAGGCTGCTGCCCACCTCTCAGGGATCCTTTGTGTTGCCTGGGCAGGCAGGGAACACAAAGCCTTCCACTGTGGCCCACAGCTGCTGCCCATCAAGGTGGCACTCACAGCTCTGGCCAGCTGCCTGTAGGCAGGACTGATGTTGCAAGAGGGACACGGCCAGAGAGTGGCCAGGATGGGCATGCCACTGTCATCATCAGTGTCTCCACTCAACACACACACTTGGAGCCCTAGTAAGGCTCTCTGTAAGGCCTGTGGGCCCCAGCCCATTTCAGCCTTGTGGAGAGGGTGGGATCTGAGCTCCCATGGGAACTTCAGCTGCACAGGGCACCCCAAGACCCAGAGACTGAGCCCCAGATTCCTAGGAAGACACCTTTTGGTCTTTAAGCCCAGAAGGGGTGGTTGAATGAGAGGCAGAAAGTCTTACTTGCAGTGTGTGTGTGTGTGTGCGTGCGCACTGCATGTGTGTGTGCTTACAGAAAAATGTATAGCTTCAGATATGTATAAAAAGGAAAGAAAGGTAAAAAAATCAACGGCAAAAAATTTTCACCTTAAGATGGCAGAAAAAGAGCAAAGTGAATCCAAGGTCAGTTGAAGAAATTCGTAAAAATAAAAGCAGAATTGTTTTTAAAAATAGAAAACAGGCAAACAATAGAGAAAATTAGTAAGTTCAAATTTTGAATCTTTGCAAGATCAAGAAAAGTGGTAAACCCTAGGAAGACTGACAAAGAGAAGGGAGACAACATACAAACCACCAGCCTGATGATGAATGAGGGCACATCGCTACGGATCCTACAGACACGGACAAGATCATGGAAAATACTGCAAACTTTATTCCAAGAAATTTGACAATTTAGATGAAACACTGAAATTTCTTGAAAAATACAACTTGCCAAAATGAACACAAGACGAAGCAGAAAAATTGAGTAGTCTTGTATCAGAGAAATTGAATTCATTATCAAAAATTCTTCCCACAAGGGAATCTCTAGTACAGTGAGGCAAAAAATCAGCCAAATCTAGAATGAGGGACATTCTATAGGCAGATGACCTTGTTTCTCTGACCAAAGACTTGGGAGCAAAGAGGATGGGGAGCATTAGGAAGTAAGGGAGACTCCAGGGGCACAGTAACCCCATGCCACGTGGAATCCTAACATAACCCAAGCATCTGTAGAAATATATGTTTGAAAAATTGGGGAAATGGCAATATGGCTATTAAGAAAAAGACCATATTAAGAAAACACTATGGAATTTTTAGGTGTGATAACAGCATGGTGATTATAAAGACAAAATGCCCTTGTCAGATACAAACTGGAACTTTTAAAGGTGAAAGTTTGGCTGGGCTTGGTGGCTCAGCCTGTAATCCCAACACTTCGGGGGCTGAGGTGAGTGGACTGCCTGAGCCTGCAGGTTCGAGACCAGTCCAGGCAACTTGGCGAGACCTCGTCTCTACAATAAAAAAAATCAAAAATTAGCCAGGCATGGTAGCGTGGGCCTGTAGTTCTGGCTACTTGGAAGGCTGAGGAAAAAGGATCACTGGAGCCCAGCAAGTCAACGCTGGGGTGGCCATGAGCATGCCACTGAACTACAACCTGGGTGATGGAATGAGACTCTGACTCAAAAAAAAAAAAAAGGTGAAAGTTCACGATGTCTGAGATTTTATTTTATTTTATTTTATTTTTTTATTTTTTATTTTTTTAAGTTGGTGTCTCACTCTGTTGCCCAGACTGGAGTGCAGTGGCCGCTGCCGGCCACCGCAGCCTCGACCTGCTGGGCTCCAGCGATCCTTCCGCCTCAGCCTTCCAAGTAGCTGGAACTACCACGCCCAGCTAATTTTTTGATTTATTGTAGAGATGAGGTCTTGCCAAGTTGCCCAGGCGGGTCTCGAACCCACGGGCTCGGGCAATCCACTCACCTCGGCCTTCCAAAGCATGGGATTACAGGCTGAGCCACTGAGCCCGGCCAATGTCTGAGATTTTAAAAGCTATTCCATCTGCATGTGTGTGTGAGGTAAAACAAGATTGGCAAGATTTTAATTGTTGAAGCGGGCTGACCGGTAGGTACTTGGGGTCCACTTTACTGTACTTTCAACTTTTTTGAAAACTGAAAGACCACGTGACAACTTCATGGAAAGAAGAACATCTGCCCTGAGGTGCGGGTCCTGCTGAGGTTGGTGAGCACCTGCTTGCTCCTGCGTCCTGCCTCTGCCACCGCCCCACCCATGCCCAGCACGACTCACACGTGGCTCTACTCACCAGAAGCTCATGGAGGGCAGCTGGCCCTAGCAAAAGGCCATGCAGCAGGGGCGATGCTTCCTCCCTGAGAGATCGGCTCTAGTGAGGAGTAACACATCCCACTTATAGAAATTTGGTTCCACGGGCACCATGCTCACTACCAAGGCGGGGAGAGGCAGGCTTGTCAGAAGCCCAAACCTCACCATCATGCAATATACCTATATAAGAAATCTCCACAGGTGCCCTGATTCTAAAATACAATAAACAGGGGGAGAATGTGTTCCACTGCCCACAAGCACCAAACACAGGCCACTTTCACCAGACAACATTGCCCACACACTCTAATGTCCCAATGACCCTTGGGGACCCAGAGTTTTTTTTAAATCAAATACCATGCTGGGCTGGGTGTGGCACAGAGCCCCCACGCCACCCAGATGTGCACCACTGAGACACCGAAGCAGACACAAGGCTCCTTACTGTCTTCTGGGGTCCAGCCTCCAAACTAGCCAATCTAGTGTAATCCATGAGCATCACAACCCAGGAGAAATCCACACATGTGAACACTCATCATTGCCATAAGCTAGCCCTGGGAGGCTGATCAGGAAAGCTCTGCCATGTCCGGGAACAATATTCCACAGCAGACACTTGACGGAAGCTTGAGGTGGTTGAAAACTTGAACTGCACAGGCTTTAGTTTTTCAGTTTTTTCTTAGCAAAACTTGCTGTATGCTGGACAACACAAATCAGCCCCTTTGTGCATTGCTGGAAAACGGAAGTGGCCAACTCTGCAGCTCCTTCCCGGTCCTCAGGGGTCCTCTGCCCAACACTCCTGTCCACCCTCTCATCGCTTCCAGGTCCCGCAGACTGTCTTCACCAATGACAGGGGGCCTGATGGGCTGAGACTCGGGGCATGTGTTTTTTGGGTTGGCGTCTACCCTTTTCCCCAGGACCCTGTGCAGTGAGCTCAGGGAATACGTGGCCAGTGGTGGCACCAGATAGGGGAACAGGGGAGACAGTCTGGCCCAGGACAGGGAACTGGGGATGCTGCCCTGGGCAAGGCTGGCCACACAGTGTTGACCAGGCCTGGACTCCGAGGCAATTTCATGTGAGGCGTCCTCCAGAAGACCCTACCACATCAGGCCACTTCACCGTACAAAGGACATAGCATAGGCGACATGCTTCCATTCATGTGGCAACAGGAGAATAAAAATGCCCACACTGGTGACACCCACAGTCAGGAAGGTGGTCGGGACCATGGCCAGGAAGACATGGAGGACAGTGCCAGTCATTCACCCTGCAGTAGTGCGACAGCTTGATCTGATTTCATGGCTGGTGGTGGCTTCCTGGGTGACCTGTTTCTTGGTCGCGTCATTGGGATCCATCTGCAAGATGGGAAAGGGGGAAGGGCACCACATCAGTCTGGATGGACAGTTGGGGAAGGGGCCGGCACTCAGTGCCATTGTTAGTAAGACCATGGGATGAGGAACGCACCACCCAGGCCAGGACCAAGAGCCACTGCCCAGCATCACCCTGGGCCATGGCAGGGGCAGGGCAGGCAGGGCCTGAGCTGGAACAGGTGAGGGACCCTACACAGGGGAAGGAACAGAAGCATATAGAATCTAATCCAGGCCACAGCTGATTCTGTGCTGGAAAACAGCTCTCAAGGGTCTGGGTATTACCTGGGGGCTGAGGAACCTGGCCAGGGCCTGGCTGCCCACGTTGCAGTCTCTCAGCAGACCAGAGCTTCTCTGCATCCTGGGGAAGCCCTTGCCTGCTGACACGCAGTGGCAAATCCTGGGTTTGTTGATACACACACTGCCTTGTCGGTGGACTCCTCGGATGTAAGAGGAAACCCCACAGGGAGAGGCCACATTGAGCAAGGGGGTCCACAGGGAAACTGCAGCAATGCAGGACAAGGAGGTCTGACACAAACCCTCCCTGGCATGCTCCTTCATCCACCAGAAATGCTCCCGTGGAACTGTGGGGTTCCCAAGGCAGAGAGCGAGACTGCTCACTGCAGAGGATTCTGGTCCCTTCCATGGGCATGCAAGAGACCTGCCAGCCATGTGGCATCTGGGACACCCCAGGCACCCTAGAGATGCCTGGGGTACTGTGGCCAAGAGGGAAGCACCTGTGGCCACTTCTGCCAAGTCAGGTGGGGCGGAAGGAACATGGTGCTTTTTGTAGAGGGGGAGGGTGAAAGATGTGTGACGGCCACTGCAAGATGGAACTCTGAGGGACTCGGAGTACTCTCAAGAGGAGTTCCAGAAGACATTGCCATGGCATGCCTCGTGCGAAGCCTTTACTGGTCCTTTGGAAAACACAGAAAATGCAGTTGACATAATGTGTTACTTTGAGAAGAGACAGAGATGTTGAGAAATATTCTAAAAGCCCCCTTTCTCATGAGTCATGAGTGTCTACCAGTGTTCTTTCCTTCCTGGATCCCTGAAATGTAACTCTAGGCAGATATGGGGTCACAAGAGCTGGGGTTTATTGGGGTCACACGAGTGTGTCTTGGACACTTGAGAGATGATCACAGTTATGAAACAAGACCAAGGAGCCAAAGAAGGCATCAGAACACAGAAAGGTACTCTTGTGTCTTAAGAACACAATTTCCAACAAAAGCAGAGTCCAAATGAAAGCACCAACTAACAGAAAAGATGTGGCCAAAAGTCAAATTAGTGATCTGGAAAATCAAATCAAGGAATTAGCACAGAACTTAGAACAGGGAGGAGAAGTGATTGTCATGGCAGAAGAGCTGAATGATATGGGAACTGAACAGGAAGACACAACGGCCATCTGTGGGATTTCCAGAAGGGAGAGGTGAAGAGAATGTAAGAGAAGAAAAAGGAAACCAAGTTGAACTGTAAGAAGTCTTTAGTTCTCAAGTGTGCACCACAGCAGGAAGGATGATGGGAACAGGGGGCATCTGTGCTGGTGGAAACAGGAGCTGTGTGTGGAAAGACCCTATAGATGTTCTCAGGAGAAAAAAGGGAGAGTCATTACAACACATGGACACCTGTGAATTCTACTAGTCTCAGATATATGTCTATATCTACATCTATCTATCTATCTCTATCTATAAAACACATATCTACATCTATCTATATCTATCTATATCTATCTATCTATCTATCTATCTATCTATCTATCTATCTATCTATCTATAAAACACAATATAGAGCAATTCTTCAAGTTCTGAGAACATCCTAACCTAAAATGGACCTCACCAAATGATAAAATTGGTCAGAAAAATGAAGACTTCTTGGACGTGTGACTATTCAAAGTACACCAACAATGAATCTTTCCTAAAAAGAATTACCCAAAGATTTATTCCATAGAATATGAAAAGTACCCTGAGAAAATTATCACAGATAGAATTTTGTGAGCTAGTCAATCTAAAATTAATCTAAATTAGATCCAAACTGAAACCAAACCTGAGCAACTGTGGATCACACAGCTCTGGTGCAGGCTGCCAGACGGCAGCTGTGGATTCTGCAGGGAATACACCAGGCACCTGGGAAGGGTTGGACATTCATCCACTCAACCATGTGAGCAGGCATTCCCCCCAGCCCCCTGAAGGACAGCCCAGAGGGTGTGAGGGTGTCCGGGGAGCACACCCAAGGCCATCAGAGCAGTGTCCAGTGGGCCCGTCCACTGTCTGCCCATCTCCTCTGCCTGCACAGCTGGACGATCGCAGACCCTGTGCTGGGCACAGGGCCTCTGGGGACACAGCGTCTTCCTCCAGGCTGACCCATCCTGCTGGGGGCACCTCCTTCCCACCAGGCCTGATGCCAACTTTGATACTGACGCTGTTGAGAACACACTTATACATACCATACACAGACACACTGCACACACACGCCATACACCACCACACATAACACACACAACACACATCACACATGACACTGCCACGCAGTCCTCTCAGGCTTCTGCACTCGCGTCCCGTCTCCATGTTTCCAAGCCTCTCCTGCCCTGGACTCCTCACTCGTGGCCACTGTGGCCTGTGGGGTGCACCTCTGCTGGAGGAGAGCTTCACTTCTTCGCTCCATAAACCTTTTAACCAGTCCTCTCAGGATTCAGGAGGAGTGCATGTGTGCCCCTGACACTGAAGACTTCCAACTCTGGGGTCAGGCCACGGGCACTGCTTCAGACGGACAATGGCCCCAGAGGAGACAAGGTGAGCCAGGCCTGGGACAGGCTGAAGCCCCTGCACACCACCCTCCGGCCCACGGTTCCTCCATCCTTACCGGCACATGGAGCGCAGGAACAAGTCCATGGGGTCCCTGTCACAGATGCCTCGCCCACTCCTGGGCGAGCAGTGTCTGTAAACACTAAGGCCTCCCCAAGTCTGTCCTCATCCCGATCCATGTCTGCAGGACATTGTGGCCAACCTGAGTTTGTCCTCAACCCCATCCGTGTCTCCGAGATGTGGTCTCCCTGAGTCTGTCCTCACTTCATCTGTGTCTCCATGACACCGTGGCCTCCTTGAGTCTGTCCTCATTTCTGTCTCCATGACACCGTGGCCTCCCTGAATCTGTCCTCACTTTATGCACATCTCCATGACACCACAGTCTCTGAGTCCATCTTCATCCCATCTGTTGCCAAGATGTAGCAGCCTCCCTGAGTCTGTCCTCACGTCATCCATGTCTCTGACACTGTGGCCTCTGAGTCCATCCTTTCATCTGTCTCCGTGACACCATGGTCTGGGTCTGTCATCATCCCATCCCATCTCTGTGACACCATGGCCTCATCCCCATCTGTGTCTCTATGTCGCGTGGTCCCTGAGTCTATCCTCGACCTGCCCATTTCCATGACACTGTGACCGCCTAGTCTGTCCTTGCTCCCATCTGTTTCCATGGCAAAATGGCCTCTGTGACTCTGCCCTCATCCCTGTCCATGTCCGACACTGGGGCCTCCCTGAGTCAGTCCTTGTCCCCATCTGTGTCTCCATGACAGGGCCTCTGTGTCTGTCTTCATCCCCATCCATGTCTCTGTGACACCCTGGCCTCTGAGTTCCCGGTCCCCATCCATGTCTCCGTGATAGCGTGGTCTTCCTGAATCTGTCCTCATCCCTGCCTGTGTCTCCACGACACATGGCTTTCCTAAGTCTGTCCCTATCTCTATACCACGGCCTCCAAGTCTGTCCGTGTCTCCATGATGTGGCCTATGAGTCTACCACTTTCCTGTCCATGTCTCTGTGACGCTGTGGCCTGAGTCTCTCCTCATCCCTGTCTTCATTACCACATAGCCTCCCTGAGCCTGTCCTTGTCCCGTGTCTCCTTGCCAATGTGGCTTCTGCAAGTCTGGCCTCATCCCCGAATCCCCATGACACCGTGGCTTCCCTGAGTCTGTCCTCATCTGTGTCTCCATGAGGCCTCCTTGTGTCTGCCCATGTCCTCATATGTGTCTCTGTGACACTGGCCTCTGAGTCTGCCCTTGTCCCTGCCTGTCTTCACGACGTGGCCTCTGTGAGTCAGTCCTCCTCCCGTCCATGTCTCCAGGATACTGTGGCCCGAGTCTGTCCTTGTTTCCGTCTGTATCTCTGGGACACCACAACCTCCCCAAGTCTGTCCTTGGCCCTGCTCACATCTCCATGAGTCTGTCTTCACCTCTGTGTCTCCGCGACACCATGGCCTCCCATTTCTGTCCTCATCCCTGCCTATGTCTGTGACACCATGGCCTCGAGTCTGTCCTCGTCCCCACTCATGCCCGACACCGTGGCCTCCCTGAGTCTGTCCCCATTCCCATCCGTGTCACTGTGGACTCCCTGAGTCTGTCCTCGTCCCCATCTGACACTGCCGCCTCCTGAGTCTGTCCTCGTCGTCCTGTGCCTCCCTGCCCTTTCTTCCTGAGGAGCCCAAGGCCTCCACCTTGTGAGTCTTCCCACCCTCTTTAAGTACTCACAGTGGACACAGCCTCTCTAAACCCCTCGTCAGACAGTGCTCACTGTGCCTGAGTCACTGACAGCTTGCTAGGCTGTTTTGTCCTGACCTTCTTAAGGAGTCCAGAGGTGACACTCACTAGTCCCTGGTCAGAGCAGATTTTAAGCACCCCCTTCCCTCCCTGCCCATGTCCAGCCTCCCCGACCTCAGTCTCAGGTCCAGCTCAACAGCAGAGGACAAGTGCATCTAAGTCTTACTAATCATAGACCAGGGTGAGACATAATGAGTCTCCCTAATTGCAGCATAGCGCGAACTCAAGAAGCCTCATAAAGCCGGGGCGGGGCGGGGGGGGCGGGTGGCTTGTACAGAAAGAAAGCAGGCTGAGGCAGTGAGGGGGCAGAGGGAGGGAGGGGACTGTGAAACAGACCCCAGTGCAGGACGGGCAGGAGTCGCCGCTCTCCCTGGGTTAGGGGACTCTCCATGCAGAGGTGCTCACCACCCACCCTTGAATCCATGTCACATGGTCCTAGGCTGTGACCAGAAAACTTACTGCAAGGTGTTTTAACAGAAAAGTCATAAGCTTGTAGTTCTCCTCGATCCCAGCTTCAAGAGCTCCTGGTGGCTGAGGCGTGGTCCCCAACCTTCCTCAACGCACCTGACCTGGCAGCCCTGTTTGCTCAAGGCCTTCCTCACCACTCCTGACCCGGTGGCAATCTTGTGCTTGGAGCAGGGCTGTGGTCCCTCTGCTCCGCACTCAAGGAGCAGTAGGCGGACATCCACCTGAGGCAGCGGCTCCCTGGTCACATGAAAGGGGCCACTCCTGCAGATAAGTCTGGGAGCCAAGGTCGGCTCAACCCTGTCCCCTCACGTGCACACGCCAGGGTGAGTGGGGAGGCACCTTGACCAGGAAGGTTTCTCCTGTGTCCAGTTGTCTTCCCTCCTCCTCTAGGCCTTCCATCTTCAGCTCAAGACGTTTCCAGCTCCCACTTGTGGGACTCCTCTCTAAAAGCCCCCCATGTGGGCCAGGTGCCTCTGGTGGTGGGGATGGAAAGTGGGCAGTGACCTCCTGGGCGCCACCCCAAGGCAGGCATCATAGCCAGGGGCCATATCGACCAGAATCTGCTGTGTCTGGCTCTGCTGCCCAGAGCCCACCACAGCCGGGTATCCCATCTCCAGGCAGCTTGGCCATGTCAAGGCACAGATGAAGCACAAGTGGAGAGTGAATGGGGCTGTCTGGCTGGCCTCGACTCACTAGGTCTGAGTAAGCAAATCCCTGACTCAAGAGGCGATGTGGCCTGGTGCTGGTGCTCCCCTTTCCATAGAGATTGGGTCGCACACCCTCACCCGCTTCCACACACACAACCCCACTCCTCAGTCCCTTGGTGCTTCTGCCACAAAATACTTGAGCCTGGGTAATGTTAAAGAACAGAAATTTATTTCTCGCCGTTCTGAGGCCTGGAAGTCCAAGTTCTGGTGCGGGCAGGTGTGGCGTCTGGGGAGGGCTGCTCTCTGCTTCCAAGATGGCACCTCACTGCTGCTGCGACCTTGGGAGGGGAAGGGCGCTGTGTCCTCACGGGTGGGAGGCAGCTGGGCAAGAGTGGACGCTGCGCAAGCCCTTCTCTGCCTGCGCCAATCCCTTCATCAGGAAGGACCCTCTGGCCTCGTGCCCTTCCACGGCCCCACCCCCAGCACGTCACACGGCTGCAAACGCTAATGCCTGCATTCTGGAAGGGAAACAACTACAGCACCCCCACTGCACACACCCCATCACGATACACCTCCACGCACACCTGTGCCCTGTTCACAGACCGTGGGCTGAGCGACCCTTCCGCCCTCACTGGCCTCTGGACGCTGAGGAGGCCTAGCTGAGCGCCAGCCTCTCCTGGGCCCAAGTACCTAGAGACCAGCAAGGGCCCAAGGTCAGCAGCCAACAGGGAGGCTCAGCGGCACTCAAGAGGGCCTGGGGCAGAGCCGAGAGACGAGGCACCTGCCTCAGTGTCCACATCTGCAACAAATCCCAGGCTCCCCGTGGGACAATGTCGATTGTGGGTTTTCAAGCCGTGGTGTGGCCTTTGGCCGGAACGATGCTAGATGGAGCTGCTGGGCCAGGCGTGCGGCCCAGCTAGATGCTGCTCCCACTACGGGTCCCACCACCTCCCCTGTGTCCTCCCGAGACATGTGCCGGCCAGTAGGGGCATGACCAGAGGTGCATGGTGCTGGCCACACAACCCCCAGACCACCTGCAGCCTCCAGCCTGCCTCTTCTTCCCTCCATGGCCCTGGCCAGGGACAGAGCTCTGCGCACACCAGCCAGGTCCACCCCAGGTGGAGCAGAGGGGCCTCAGTCCACACAGCATGCACAGACCCTCAAGGTGACATATTCACTGAGCACCAAAGTGCTGCAAATGGCAACTGCCACAGTGGTGGCTGGGGCTGCCCAGCGCCCAGCAGAGCTGCCTGAATGGGCAGCCCGTCTCAGGAGTGAGGGATGCTGGGAGCACGGACAGACTGCCGGGCAGGGACAGGCCAGGGCCTTGCTGCACCCATCTCTCATCCAGAAACTGCAGCAGAGCACAGCAAGGGCCCAAAGGGACACATGGCCCTGGAGCTGTCCATGTGCTGCCCAGGCCAGACCATGTTGTCCCCAATCCCACAGAGCCCACCTGCAGCCGGGCAGCTGCACCACGCCCTAGGCGATAACCCAGACACCGGGGGTCCAGGGGACACAACAGTTCTTGTGTACCCCTGGAGGAAGCATGGGGGGCACAGGGACCACCCAGTTGACTGCAGTCATCCACACCCTTGGGAAACAGCCCTCCCTCGGGATGCGTGCCTTGAGAAAGACAACATGATACATGGTGCAGAATCAGGCCACAGAACAAAAAGAGCCACAATCCCGACCCTGGATGGCACACCGACACAAACAGAAGAGTTGAAAATGACACGGGTGTGGTGGGATGTGACGGCTCATGTTTCCGCCCCTCCTGTGAGGTGCCCCACGTGTTTGGTGGTGCTGCACGGTGTCTGACGTCACTGGCCCCTGTCCATCATGACCAACGACGCATCTGTGAACCTGCCTATGGCTCTGCTTCAACACCTCCAAGACCCTGAAACGACCCCTCACCAGAGTACCCACGAAAGGCAAACAAGGAGGGTCAGTGCGGGGGAAGGGAGGGGACACAGTTGCCCAGTGTCAGCCTGCGAATAGCCACACAAGGGAGCCAGGCGTGGAGAGCATGCGACTCACGCACACATTCTAACTCACTGGACAAGTTAGACGCGTGGCTTCCGACAGGGAAGAGCTCTGTGGAACATCCGACCACCCTGCACACAGGCACAGGCAGCCTCTCGAGGGAACAGCCGTGGTTCCCACTTCCTCCCGTGTCAGCAATTAATAGGACAGAAGGACCCCGAGTTGGGCTGGGCCGGCCTGTGACGTGTGGCCAGTGCAGCCTGGATGCCAGTCCTGTCAGGTTTTCTGACCAAGAGTCCCCACAAGTCTTGGCAAAGAGACCCATCTCCCTCGGGCACAGCCCCTTGTGACACCCCCGGCCCAAGCCCTCCTCATGGTTGCCACATCCCAAGAGTGGCTTGAGCCACAGGGTCTGTGGCAAGGCACAGGTCGCGCCCAGGCCCATGATGGCACAGGCGACAACATGGATGAGCCTTGAAAACATGCTGAGGCCGGGCTCAGTGGAATCCAAGCAGTTTGGGAGGCCAAGGCAAGTGGACTGCCT
>CAUYQG010263897.1:0-13482 GCA_963574415.1 Tarsius wallacei
GTGAGTGGATTGCCTGAGCCCGCAGGTTTGAGACCCGCCTGGGCAACTTGGCGAGACCTCATCTCTACAATAAATCAAATTAGCCTGGCGTGGTAGCGCGCGCCTGTAGTTCCAGCTACTTGGAAGGCTGAGGCGGAAAGATCTCTGGAGCCCAGCAGGCAGAGGCTGCGGTGGCCGGGAGCGGCCACTGCACTCCAGTCTGGATGACAGAGTAAGACTCCAACTCAAAAAAAAAAGAAAGAAAGACACTTGGTTCAAACCAGTGAACTGTGACCCAGATCTAAGTACAAGTGTAGTGGAAGTCATGAGTGTCTTTAGGGACCATCTTACTAATTAAGTTATTTGGCCTATTTTTAGCTATACCAGATAGTTTTTCTTTTTAAGGTTGTTAGGAGTGTTGTTTGTGGCAGCGTCAATAAGCCAAGAATTCACATAGTTACTCAATCACACAGATTACTCATCATTGCCTGTTCATAACAGAATCCGAAAATGTTTAAGATTTCTAATGCAAATCAAAACCTCATCATCACTTGTCACTGCTAAATTAAATGACAGGATAATAACATTACATCAAAACCATTTTTCTTGATTGAGTACCTTTATCAGAAGTGAAACTTCTAGATGTATATTTTTTCCATCAGTACTATAACTGCATTTAGATTCCAAGATAAAAATAGAATTTAAAAGGGGAGGAGTGGGCTGTTTTCAAATTACTGATGAGTCTCTTTTGAGTCTCACCCATATTTGACAGTGCACAGCTATGGAATGGAGTCATTCAGCCAACTTACTGCCTCTTTTAGAAAGACATAGAGGAGGTTCATGGGTTGAGCTTGTCTTTACTGAAGCAGGTATGTGTTCTTGGCTCCAGTTATGTGTCATCCCATTGCAGACAGGCTGTTAGTGGCCTGCAGGAACCGGCTTTGTTCTATAGCTCAAACATGGTAGGATCTTGGTTTCAGGTAGACCACAGCCTAGGCGGGACATTACTGTAAATCTCTAACCTGCTAAAACAGTGTAGGTTCTCAGTGGACTTCCTCTTGGTCTTTCTTTCCTATGTAAAGCACGTTAACCCGGAAGGACACCCCTCCCCCTTCTCGCCTGACCTCCCCGCCACCCGCCCCTGCCCTTGGCCCACAGCTCTGTGGTGGACCAGCCCATCTTCATCACCCACCCCATACCCAGAACTCCTCTTCACTTTAGAAGTCAGTCATTTCCTTCCATCCCTCGCAGCTTTTGTGTCCTCACATATTCCACCTTTAATGATATGAAAATCATACCTGGAGCAAACCTTTTATTCCTCTTGCCTCATTTAATACTGTCATCATTAGTCAACAACATGATAGTAAAAATCCTTAGCTCTTGCAGAAGTCAGTGAAGGTATAGACTGAAGCAAGAGTGGCTGTGAGTTGATAGTTATTGGATCTGGATGATGGGTGAATGGGGGTAAGGGAAGTCCATAAACGACTTTCTCTACTCATACATGTTTGAAATTTGCCATAATAAAATTTTAAGAATAGACTTAGCTCTTTGGAATCCACTTAAAAATAGATGTGCTTTTTGAGTCAGCGCATGAAATGATGTGGTGTGCGGGATGGACTAAGACTCAGGCTGATCCTGCTTCCTGAACACCCACTCCCACCTCACCCCAGGTAGACAGAAAGAGTCTTTGGTACCTGGAATCACTACATCCCTCCCCTCCTCAGGTCTAGTACTTGAGTATCAGGATCCTGGTACACTGCTGCTGCTGCTGCTGCTGGTTAAAGTAACCAGATCAATCTGTGCAGAGTCATATGTTAATTTCTTTTTTTCCCTTCTTTTTTATTTGAGTCGGAGTCTCACTCCATCGCCCAGGCTGGAGTGCAGGGGCACACTCACGGCCACCACAGCCTCGACCTGCTGGGCTCAGTCGATCCTTCTGCCTCAACCTTCCAAGTAGCTGGAACTATAGATGCACGCCACCATGCCCAGTTAGTTTTTTTGTGTGTGTGATTTATTGTAGAGACGAGGTCTCACCAAGTTGCCCAGGCTTGTCTCAAACCCCCCGGCTCAGGCAATTCTCTCACCTCAGCCTCCCAAAGTGCTGGGTTTACAGGCTGAGCCACGGCACCCAACCATATGTTAATTTCATCTCATTCATTAAATTCAACTGTGAATAAAGCTCTGTGCTGAGCATTGTGAAGGGGAATATGAAGTGGGTACCCGCGACTATCCTGGTGCAGTACAGACACTAAGAAGTCGTCTGAAATAGAGCTACGTTAGTGGGCTGTGAGGGAGAGGGGAGTTGGGTCAAGGACAGTGATTCAAACTACTGAATGTCATCTTAAGGAAAAGGTAAGCTTCCTTCTGCTCAGGGTTCTCATTGTTATCTTTTTCCCTCCTCCTCCTCCTCCTCCTCCTCCTCCTCCTCCTCCTGGAGCTCTATCATACAACTTCCCTCTATTCCGAAGCAGTGGTCCCAGCCTTTTGGACATCAGGGACCAGTTTCGTGGAAGACAATTTTCCACAGATGGGACGAGGGGGAATGCTTCCGGATGATTCAAGCACATAACATTTATTGTGCACTTGGTTTCTACTGTTATTGCATTGTCATGTATAAAGCAATAATTATACAACTCGCCATTTAAAAAAAAAAAGAGGAGCAGACGGAAGTGGTAAATAAAATAATGGGCCGGCCAGGCACAGACTAAAATAAGTGTCCGATTCTGACTTAAAGCCTGCCACAGATGCAGCTGTCCGATTGAAGTCCGTCAACTCCCTGGCCGCTCCCTGAGAGGGTTTTGATAGGAGTCTGCAGGCAACTGGTTTATGATGGTCTCTGGGCCTTCAAACCTCACTGCTGACGTTCGCCTGTATTTGCAGCCGCTCCCCAGCACTGGCATCACCACCTCAGCTCCACCTCAGACCTTCAGGCCTTAGATTCTCATGAGAAGCGCCCAACCCAGATCCCTCACAGGCACAGTTCACAATAGGGTTCGAGCTCGGATGAGAATCCACGGATCTGGCAGGAGGTGGAGCCCAGGCAGTAATGCCAGTGTTGGGAAGCAGCTGTGAGTCCAGATGAAGCGTCACTGGCTTGCCCGTTGCTCACCTGCTTTGTGGCCCAGTTCCTCACAGGGTTGGAGACCCCTTGCCTGGGGGTTGGGGATCCCTGTTCTAAAGAACCCACATAGATTGCAGTTACCAATGTGCATTTTTCTTCTCTTTTTAAATTATAATAGTCTTACTTCTCGTTTGCCAAAAACTGGAGAAACCATCCACGGACACAAGTTTTTTATTGGCTTTGGAGGGAAAGGTGCCAACCAGTGTGTCCAGGCTGCCAAGCTTGGCGCAAAGACGTCCATGGTGTGCAAGGTGAGTGTAAAGCGGAGTGGTAAGACTCTGGTTTAACACTTCCGTGTTTTTGTTTTGTTTAAAATGAATGCTTCAGAGGCATGTAAAACATGCACAGTGTTGTGCAACCCCCACTTCTGCCCAGCTCCAAAACATTCCCGCCATTCCAGAGTAGAACCCCTTACCCCTTAAGCGGCCCCTTCTCATTTCTTCCTCCCCCAAGCCTACCCTGGCAACCACCAGTCTGTGTTCTGCCTCTATGGGTTTATCTACTCTGGACATTTCATATAAGTGGACAATATATTGTGGGACATTTTGTGTCTGGCTTATTTCACTTAGCATACTTTTTTTGAGGCTCACTCACCTTGTCGCATGTATCAGTATTTCATTCCATTTTACTCTGTTGTTTGGTTATGCCACACTTTGTTTCTTCATCAGTGAATGGATTGAGGACACGGCCTGTTTCCACCTTTTGGCTGCTATGAACAGTGCTGCTGTGAACACGCATGCACATGTGCTTATTTGAGTACCTGTTATCAAGTTTTGTGGAAGTTCATTGTTTTTAAAGATATAAATAGGTTAGAGTAATCTCTCTTGTTCTTCATGTCAGTGTCTACCTCGTTAAACCTCTGGGAAGTAGCAGTCCTCAAATAACTTCATGCTGCATTCTCTGAATGTAATGAGTTTATAACTGGAGTGTGAGAAATGAGGGGAATTAGCCGACGCCCCTGGGTTTCTGCAGTCCAGCTTCTAAACCCCAGAGTGAGCAGTCCTGTTTTTTGGCAGGCTTCACTGCAGCAACACAGCTTTTGGGAGCGTGGTGCAGCAACCCATGATTTACTCATCTGTAAGTCGTTTTCTTCTAACGCTGCATCTGAGATCAGAGGGGATCTGGGCCTTTGAAAACTACACATAACTGAGTCTAGGCATTCTTCTGTTTGGGTATATATATAAAGAAACGATCTGTAACACACAGTAGTTCTATTTTTGGCCACCCTGTCGAAATAATTTGAAAATAAAAGAAATCAGCTGCCAACAGGTCAAATGTTTCATCTTTCACAAAATTGCAAGGTGCTAGCATTACAGTACTAGGATAGCAGGAAGGGTGGATTATGTTTGTTTGGTTGTTTTAGGGAGAGCTGGTCTGGGTCTGCACAGTAGAGTATAGGCAAAACACGAGAAACTTTAAAGAATGAGCTCTCTCCGGGGAACTGTGTAGAATTTACCAAAATTTCTCTGGAATGCTATTTTCACTGCATTCTGCACTTTTCTTTCCACAGGAGTCTTTAAGTGATTTATAAAATATACAATTATCGCTTCATCTGCTAATGAGCTATAGCCTTATTTCTAACTTATGAGTCACATGATATATTCTCATATGGCTATTTGGTCAAAAACATCATGTGAAGTTCAAGATTCACAGTAAGAAACACTCGTTTGCTGAGATTGAGCTCTGATAGATTTAAAACATCAGTGCAAGTAGTCAGAAATAAATTATGTTCCAGGAATCGTGGGGCTGTAAGGGGGACTGATTAAAAATCTTAGTCCTGACCCATCCCCTACTTGATGAGAAATGAAGGGCTTGGTGAGTAGTCAGAGGGTGCTGACTTAAGGGAACCTGGGAACTGGCTGAAAGAGCCCGGTCACAGAATCGGTGCTGGGAGGGAGGTGCCCAGTGGCTGCCCTGGCTCGAGGGGCGTTCCCCAGAGCTAGAGACGTGAAGGAGAGGCTGGAGAACCCCTCCCTATGGGAAGCATCATGGGAGCTATTCACATAGCCATTGAAGTCAATGCTGGATGTCCCCTGGGATCTCAGCCAACCCTAAGATTTTGAGATCGGTTTTATTTTAGGTCTGTTGAATTTGAGGTAAAGAGAAGTGAAAAATAGAAATCTTTGAATTATGGAACTGAACTTGGGGAATGAATCATGAAGCCCTGTAAGTCGAAGTGAGAGGAATAGAAGGCAGGGGCCGTATTTTGGGAAATGTTCCACCAGGGAGGTTGATTAAGCAGATGTGCTGCTTGCTGTATTCTGGCCTGAGTGTGATGGTTTATGTCAGCATCTGTACAGTTTTGAAAGTTCTAAACGTCTACTGTGCCCCTGATTTAGTCATCTAATGTTGGCCTCACCATGAAATTTAGCCTGAGCGTCTGCACAGTGGAGGATAATAAAACATGACTGCATCTAAAACCTGTCCAGGGCAACTGTGCTTAGATAACCTGGAACCCTTAAATATGGATTATTTAAAAGCTTAAACAAATGGCTTAATATTCTCAGATTTCTTTCAAATGAAAATAATACATATTTGTATCATGGCAGCTATTATTATCTGTCCATTGCTTGTGATGTTTTTTCTACCATGAAGTATATTTTTATTAAGCAAATTAGCCAAACTTGTTTTATAGCTGCTTTTCAAAGATGACAAGTTCCTTAGTCGGACGTGGTGGCATGCAGCTGTAATCTCAGCTACTTGGGAGGCTGAGACTGGAGGATCACTTGAGCCCAGGAGGTCAAAGCTGTGGTGAGCTGTGATCGTGCCACTGCACAGCAACCTAGGCAACCGAGTGGGACCCTGACTCAAAAAATAAAAATAAATAAAAATAAATAATTTTTTAAAAGATGACAAGTTCTAAGCAGAAACCAAAATCATGAAATCGATCAAGATAAAAATGAACAGTTGGAGCAAAAGAAAAACAGGTAGAAAATGTCCTGTTTTTTTTTAAATTAACATTCATTTACCTACTACTGCCCTGTAACAAACTAGAATGTAAGCTCTTATGCAGATTATTGAATGGCACAAGCAAAAACGTCTTATATTGAACTAGGGAGAAATATGTGTTAAGATATATGTGGCAAAGACTATTAAGCAAAAGTTACCTCCATATTTGTACAGTGACATGTATAATGAAACACTTCAAGTAGTTAAGAGTTATGTAGTCAGTGTTTAACTGAGTCATAGGCCAAGGCTACAGTCTAGCAATAATTGAAGGTAGTATTTTGAGATTTAAAATCCAGACAGATATGGTGGAAAACGAAAGTCATTTTCCCAGGACAAAAGCCTACCAGGACATCTTTCATAGGACTTCACCTGATACAATTGTTTTCTCCATTGCACTGACGCGAAGTGTTAGAGGGGAGGAAGTGATTTCTGAGCATCAGAAAAGGACCATATCAGAGAATTCAAGACGCTGTGGCCTCATATGTGCCCAGAAGCCATGAGATGGTATGGACCCAAATGACCTAGCCAGGAATCACCAAACTAGGAGGACTTTTGAGAAATTACCTGGTCTTGCTTCCTTCAAACATGAGACCATTCAGACTCTCGGATATAGGCAGCCATCTCTGTTCTCTTCAAAAGGACCAGGCATGAAGTTCTGTGACAGAGGCAGTGTGTGTGAGCAGGGCTGCCCAAAGTCCAGTCCTTAGGCCAGTGCAAACTGTCACTGCTCCAGACAGTACAGGAATTGAGAATAAGCAGTTAGAATCACTGATGGCAATTTGACAGAATAACTTTATAGCTGTTGAATATGACAGTAATAATAAATAAGGCCTTGTGTTTTGTACTTTTTTCATAACATTGTTATTTTATGTTATGAAATTATTAGCTCACAATGGATTGAGAGCAAGAAAAGAAAAAATCAGTGGGCCTGCACCACAGAGAGCTTAAAATTAGCGTGCCCATCACCTTAACCAAAGAGGCACCTTCTATGCTAGATTACTATGGGAGAACCAGCTAATCATGCATTGAGATTTTTTCATTTTCTTTTATCTAATTTTTAATTTTAAAGATGTAGGGTACAATTCAGGGTTAGGTATACAAATATTCATTATGCAGGCACCCTTGTTGATGAGGTGCCTCCCCCCACCCGGCAGTTTCCCACTACTGCCAACCCCATTGGATGACAATAATTGTTCAAGGTTCGCTTATAAGTGAGAACATGTGGTGCTCTGTTCTTTGTTTCTGTGATAGATCTCTCAGTGTTATAGACTCTAAGTCCATCCAACAAGTTGCTGAGATTTTTCATTTTCAAAGATCAAAAGTTAGTCACCAGGGTTTCCCAAGTAATATATAATGAGGTGAATTCTGTCCTTTCTGGAACTCTGTTAAAAGACAGCTGGCTAATACTGGTTGACTGTGTTGACGGAACGCTTGGCCATATGTCCAAACACATGACACTGTAACCAAACGAACAGTATATGCCCTATATAGGAAGGAATGGTAGAAGTTAGAGAGAACGGTGGCTTACCACACACCTGCCACCACTCTCAAACGGCCAGGCCGGATGATAGCGATGATGGCGGTCACTTTGTCCATCAAAGGCCATTCTTAAGATAAACAGCCCTTTAGATAGGAGTTAAGCATCAAGCCTAAATAACTGGAGTTTTGTGTATTCTTTTCCATCTCTTGTTACAAAGCCACACATGGCAAGTTCAAAGTTAATATGAAGGGTTTATTCACAAAGATGGCTGCCATGTGTGCTTGCGTGCAGCAGATGCAGCTTCTCCTCCTCAGCCAGCTACTCACCAGGCACTGGACGGTCGCAAGAGGTCTTGAGTCAAAGATTCAACCGCACTCTGCTTGATTTTAGTGTTCATCCTATTTTCATGTTCAGCGCTTTGAAAATCGGTCACCCATTTTAATATATACGATTACTTTTTCAGCAGAATGTTCAATTTCTTGTGACCTTGGGCAAGACATCTTGGTCTTCCATGTTTTATTTACCTCCAGTGTGTGTTGAGGGGTGAAATCCCTAGATGGTTTCTACCATTTGAGGATTCTAAGCAGCCTGAACAACCGCTCCTCAATCATTTTGAAAAAGGGAGATTGATGGTGTCATAGCACTAACTGGGCTACCCTCCTCTACATCGGGTCACAGTTCTGGGCCACGGAAGCCACACCGAAGCTCTCCCCCACTGAGGAAGGACCTCCCGGTGGTAAGAGTAAAGGAAGCCCCTCAGTGCCTGCAGCTGGAGAAAATGCTCTTGACCGCACAAGCCCAGCCCTTTTGTTTTCCATGAGCCTCGCTGCATTGCCAGATACAGTAGCCACTAGCCACATGTGGATACTTAGATTTAAATGTGATGAAAATTTAAAAATTGGATTTCTCAGTCACACAGGCTGCATTCCAACTGTCTGTATTGGACAGCACAGAGGGAGAACATCTTGTCATTGCAGAAAGTCCTATTGCATGGCACTGCTGTACAATGTTCAGGACTGAGCTGAGCCTGGGATGTCCTGAAGGGCATGTTGGCTTCTGTGAGTTGCCTGGTCGAAGGGCACGTGGTCCACTGTTGCTCTTGACCTGGCTCCTTTCACCTGGGACAGGCTCCCACACAGAAGCTATCTCAGATTACGTGGATTTCCAAGAGCCTTTCTGCCCAAAAGTATTTCGCTCTGCAGCCAAAAGAGTGTGAGAGTGCCTTCAAGAGGCTGCTGCTGGAAACAAATCCTTGTGCCTGGGTGTGGGGTGGCTCATGCCTTTAATCCCAGCACTTTGGGAAACCGTGGCAGGAGGATCACTTGAAGCCAGGCGTTCAAGAGTAGCCTGGGCAACGTAGCGAGACCCTGTCTCTATTTATGGAGAAGGAGAAGAGGACAAAAGAAAGAAAGAAATAAGACCTTGTGTAGAGCCATCCTGCAGCCACAGCTAGAATTGTTTGGGTGCTTGTGGTCTTGTTCCTTCAAGAATCACAAGCTGGGTCCAAGGGAAACGAACAGAGGGCACTCACGATGATCCAGGCCTGGGGAAGCACCTTCCACGTCCAGAGCTGGGGGAGGGGTACATACATTCCAAGCCAGAGTGTCCCATGAGCTTTTAGGAAGACAAGACTAACAGCAGGAAATGGCGAACAGTATACAACGGTATTGAATGATGGTATTGATTAGAAATGCTGTAGGAGTTCTGGCAATGAGAGGACTAGCAGCAGCCAGCGTAGGGAAAGCAGGCCTTAGGTTGATGCCCGAAAATCAGGTGAGGTGTGGCGAGGTGCAGGAGAGGGGCAGGGACTTGTAAGTTCTCAGAAGGGAAGGCGAGGAAACGGACACGAATGTGTGGTACTCACAGTAATCAAGGGGTGACAGCAGGTCGGGAGTGGCCTTTTCCTGGCCACTCTGCAAAACAGGGAACTCTGTGTTTTTGTTAAATATGAATGTTAGGAAGATAGAAGCAAAGGAAGCAAGGGAAGACAGCGTGGACCACTTCAGACTGTGGATGGGTTCAACAAACACAAGCCAAGGAAATCTTTCTGCTTTATAATCTTTCGCACTCCCCCCTCCCCCAGACTCTGCAGGTCACACTCCTCTTTCTCCCATGTGATTCGCCAGCATAGCCCCAACCAAGACTGCTCTCCCCCGACCCCCATTTCTTCTCACACACAAGGCTTTACAACAGTCTCCCAGGTCTTCATCTGGGCCACGCATCGTAATCACCTGGGGAGCCTGCTGCAGTCCCACCTGCAGAGAGGCTGTCTTTTTTTTTGAGTTGGAGTCTCACTCTGTCGCCCAGACTGGAGTGCGGTGGCCAGGAGTGGCCACCGGCCAGCCTTGACCTGCTGGGCTCCGGCGATCCTTCCGCCTCAGCCTTCCAAGTAGCTGGAACTACAGGTGCACGTTACCACGCCCGGCTAATTTTTGTCGCCAAGTTGCCCAGGCGGGTCTCGAACCCACTGGCTCAGGCAATCCACTCACCTCAGTCTCCCAAAGCACAGGATTACAGGCTGAGCCCCCAAGAGGCTGTCTTAATGGGTCTAGGGTGCGGCCAGGACTTCAGGGTTTGTATAAGCTCCCATGTGCAACCCAGGCTGAGAACCTCCGGGCTCCTGCTGCCAGAGAGAACTCACACCAGCCCCACCCTGCAGCCTGGCTCAGATGGAGCGATTGGAGGCAACATGTAAAGAATTGTAATTAGCTTGATAATGGCAGAACTGAAGTTAGATTTTAAGTTTCCAGACTCCCATATGCACTGTTTGCCTCATGGCCAAGATGCTTACATGTGAAGCTTTCTTACCAATGCGGTGGCCAGAATGTTACCGGGAAAGCTGGGAAGCCTCCAAAGGTCCCTCGCAGGTTCCTTGTTGCAGTCCTCATTCTCGCTAGGACCTGTCCATCGTCTTCTTCATTATGTTTTCAAGATGCCTGCACTTTGCTCCGTGGCAGAAAATAAGTGAAACCTTTGCTTGGATTCTGCTCCTCTGGCTTCCAGTTATCCGTTTCCAGCAACTGGGAGAGAAGCTCAAACTTGAGTCAGAAGAAAGCAAAGGGGGTTGGGAGGTGTTCACTCTCTCAACCTTTTAAAAAGTACATCCAGAGATCTAAGGAAACGTGCACACGGTCTTGAGAGTGGGGAAGTAGGAAGGGGGGCATTGCTTGAGCATGGCTTGCATGACTATGCGTATCACTCTGACGATCATGCCTGTTCTCGAGCTTGTTCTTCTTCTGTCTACTTTGTGATGCCTCATGACCCAGAGACACAATTAATGGAGCTAGAGTTGACACTTCTTTTTTTTTTTTTTTTTTTTTGAGTTGGAGTCTCACTTTGAGTTGGAGTCTCACTCTGTCGCCCAGACTGGAGTGCAGTGGCCGCTCCCGGCAACCGCAGCCTCAACCCACTGGGCTCCGGCGATCCTTCCGCCTCGGCCTTCCAAGTAGCCGGAATTACAGGCACGAGCTACCATGCCCGGCTGATTTTTTTTTTTTAATATTGTAGAGATGAGGTCTCGCCAAGTTGCCCAGGCGGGTCTCGAACCTGCGGGCTCAGGCAATCCACTCACCTCAGCCTCCCAAGGCGCGGGATTACAGGCTGAGCCACCGAGCCCGGCTGAGTTGACACTTCTTAATCCCCAGCAGTCTCATGACTTTTTCACTGTTTGTTAAGTGACCAGATTTTTATTTTTATTCTGAGTCAGGGTCTCCCTCTCTTGCCGAGGCTGGAGTACAGTGGCACAGCTCACCACAGCCTTCAACTCCTGGGCTCGAGCGACCCTCCCACCGCAGTCTCCTGAGTAGCTGAGACTACAGGTGCACACCACCACACCCAGCTAATTATTTTCTTGTAGAGACAGGGTGTCACTATGTCACCTAGAGTGGTCTCTAACTCCTGGGCTCAAGCGATCCTCCCACCCTGACCTCCGAAAGTACTGGGATTGCAGGCATGAGCCACTGTGATCAGCCTCGGATTTTTATTTTTAACAAGACAACATCAAAGAAGGCAAAAGCAAGGTGTTTCATGCCACCTTTCACCAAGTTTAAAAGGCTACCCAACAGATTTGTCAGAAACTCCCTGTTGGAATAAGTCTGAAACTATAGCTGTCGCCAGGGGATGTAGCAAGTCAAGCAGTTCCCTGAGCGGGGAGAAGAAAGGCGGCTGCCGCAGCCTCTGACACAGAACTGCAGCCAGCCTGCGCCCCCAGTGCGGTCACCCCAGCATGCGATTCCCTCCACTGCCTGCCGAGCTCCACCTAATAGCCCGGCTGTCCCTGTGTGTCCTGTCGTATACTGGTCCAGTCGGCTTCTTGAAGGTGGAGCTGCGTGTTCGGGCTCCCTTCTCCCCATAGCAGCTCTTCCTAACCCTGCACTTCCTAGTGTTTCTGCTGTCACCTCCATCTATCAAGGCTGCCCTTGATGTTCACCTTTAATGGATTCTGCCTGCATAAAACTGGCAAGAAAGGGAAGAGAAGTTTCGAACCTCTCACTCGCATCAGGCCCTGCTCACCTAGAGATGGCCTTTTCTTTTTTTTTTTTTTTTCTGTGTCAGAGTCTCACTCTGTCACTCAGGCTGGAGTGCACGGGCACGCTCATGGCCACCCCAGCGTCGACCTGCCAGGCTCCGGCGATCCTTCCACCTCATACTTCCAAGTAGCCAGAGCTACAAGCGCATGCTACCATGCCCAGCTAATCTTTTGATACATTGTAGAGACAAGGTCTTGCCAAGTTGCCTGGGCTAGTCTCGAACTCGTGGGCTCAGGCAGTCCTCTCACCTCGGCCTCCCAAAGTGCTGGGATGACAGGCTTGAGCCACCACGCCTGGCCAAGATGGCCTTTTCTTAACCTCTACAACACTCTTACAAGGATACTCTCCCAGCTGTAGAACACCTCGATTGCCCGTGGGAGTTTGTTTACTTATTTTGTTGTTGTTGTTTATCCCCCACCCCAGCAGTATCCTGCTACCACCAATCCCTTTCTTATCGTTTATGGTAAATGTTCAAGGCCCCGCTTATGAGTGAGGGAGAGAGTTTAATCACATGAAAGATGAGCAACAGAGGCCATGTTTCTAAATGACTCTTCATGTGGATAACGGATAGCCCTCCAGGAGAGAAACTCAGTTGATGAGACCCCAGAAGGGAACTCTCCCCACAGCAACACGTCTTCACTTCTCTCCTCATTGCAGGGTAAGGAAGTCTGCTCATAAGAAGTTAGGGTGTGTTTGAGGTTATTGCCCAGTCAGCATTTCTGCTAGAAAAGGAGCAAAAGAAAAGGAAAAAAGCTTAGGTGCGTATTACGAAGTAAAAGAAGCTGATCTGCAAAGGCTGTGTACTCTGTGATTCCAACCATGTGACCTTCTGGAAAAGGCAACACTTTGGAGACAGTGAGAAGATCAACGGTTGCCCACGGTTATGGGGGAGAGAGGAGTGAACAGGCAGGACACAGAGGAACATTAGGGTAGCGAAGCTATTCTGTGTGATACTATAATGGTGGACACATGACGTTATAAGCTTGCCAAAGCCCGTGGAATATACACCAAGAGTGAGCCCTGATGTAAACATGGAGTTGGAGTAATCATGTGGCATGTGGGTCATCAGTGGTAACAAATGGCCCGCTGTGGTGCAGAGGACTGAGTGAGGAGGCCAACGGGGAGCAGGCTGGGAACCTAAAACTGCTTTTAAAAATAAAGTCTAAGCTGGGCTCGGTGGCTCAGCCTGTAATCCCGTGCCTTGGGAAGCCGAAGTGAGTGGATTGCCTGAGCCCGCGGGTTCGAGACCCGCCTGGGCAACTTGATGAAACCTCATCTCTACGATAAATCAAAAAATCAGCCGGGCGTGGTGGCACGCGCCTGTAGTTCCAGCTACTCGGAAGGCCGAGGCGGAAGGATCGCCGGAGCCCAGCAGGTCGAGGCTGCGGTGGCCGCTCCCGGCCACTGCACTCCAGTCTGGGCAA
>CAUYQG010263906.1:0-29150 GCA_963574415.1 Tarsius wallacei
CAGCAGGTCGAGGCTGCGGTGGCCGGGAGCAGCCACTGCACTCCAGTCTGGGTGACAGAGTGGGACTCCAACTCAAAAAAAAAAAAAAAAAAAATCCAAAACAAACACCCTTCCTGTCAACAAGTATTTTACATTTGGCCACCAAGCTGTCAAGCAAGAATTCTGTTCATTAAAAATGTGAGTGAGGCAACCCCTTCGGGAGTCCTCCCACAGTGGGGGCTTTTCTGTCCTCTCAATAAACCCTACTTTCTCCACACACACACACACACACAAAAATGCGAGTGAAGTCCTACATATGGACATATGGTGACTATGTTAAGAGAAAATATGATGATTAATTTTGTGTAAACTTGGTTGGGCCACAGAAATACATTTGTGAAGGGAGGCCCAGCATCTTTGAAGAGCTCTGTGATCGCTCTTCAAAGCGAACACAGAATTTACAGTGGGAGCTACTGCCACTGAATTGGAACACCTAAATGCAATGGGAGTAATTGAACTCTAGAGTGGCAGAGGTCAAGTGGCAGCACTCAACCGCCAAAGGCAAGGTGGGCGTGGTTACCTTAATGAACAGCAGAGTCAAAGCAGCAATGGGAATGGACTGACTTGCTGAGACCTTGGCCTTAGCTAATGGATCATGCTGTTGTAGGAGTAAAGTGGATGGAAATTCTACTAAATCCTCACTTGAACTGTACAAGCAGAAAAGCTCTAGGTCAATTGAACAAAATGTCTAGCTTTAGTCATAAAAACATGGTCACAGTCTCCAAGTCCAGACTTGAGCCAGTTTATAGACCCAGAACCCCTTGAATGAAGGGAAGCCCAGATCACTTGAGAAAGGACCTCAATACACTGTCACAAGTTTAAACTGGTTATCTTTCTCCCAGCCTTCCTTAAAGGGACCCTTGACCCTTTACCAGGGAGACTGTGAGTTGGGAAAAAAGAAATAACCACACCTTTGGGGGGTAACTAGACATTGATCTGAACTGACACTAATTCCAGCAAACCCTAAATGTTACTGTGGCCCTCCAGTCAGAATAGGAGCTTACAGAGGTCAGGTAATCAATGGAATTTTAGCTTGGGTTGTCTCACAATGGGCCCAGTGGGCCCTCAAACCCATCCTGTGGTCATTTCCCAAGTTTCAGAATGCATAATTGGAATAGACATACTCAGCAACCGGCAGAATCCCCACAGGAGTTCTGTGACCAGTGGAGTGAGAACTATTATGATGGGAAAAGTCAAGTAGAAGCAAATAGAACTGCCTCCTCTATCTAGAAAAATAGTAAACCAAAAGCAACACCACATTCCTAGAGAGATTGCAGAGGTTAGTGCCACCATCACAGGTGGTGCAAGCTTCTCCAGAAAGCTCTATGTGCTCTGAATCAGTGTCTAATATTTGATGCTGTTTCTCCTGTAGTCAGGATTCACAGGTCCAAGATGAAGGGACCTGAAATAGGAGTGGCACACTCACTATTGCCTCTAGTTACCCACTAGGAAAATTTTTTCTGTCCGCATGACATTATGTCCTGCTGGGTTAGAGGTCTTAACTCCAAAGGGAGGAATGCTTCTACCAAGAGTCAAAACAATGATTCTATTGAACTGGAAGTTAAGACTGCCACTGGAAACTTTGAGCTCCTTATGACTGAATCAACAGGCAAAGGAGGGATACCATGCTGGCTGGGGTGGTTGATCATGACTACTAAGGGAAAATTGAACTGCTACTCCACAGAGGAGTTAAGGAGAAGTATGTCTGGATACAGAAGATCCCATAGGGTGTTTCTTTGTGTTACCATGCCCTGTGGTTAAGGTCAATTGAAAACTGCAACAACTCAATCCAGGCAGGACTACTATGGCCCAGATCCTTCAGGAATGAAAGTTTGGGTCACCCCTCCAAGTAAAGAACCACAGCTAGCTAGAGTGCTTGCTGAAGACAAAGGGAACATGGAATGGCTAGTGGAAGAAGGTGGTCATAAGTACGTGCTATGACTATATAACCAGTTACAGAAATAAAGACAGTAATTGTCATGAATATTTCTTCCTTACTTTCTCATGAATGTGTGTGTATATAGCAAATATCTTTTTCTTTCCCTGCTTATCTCCTTAGTAGATAATGTAAGATTTATTGACTTTATGTCATAGTATTTGGTGTCGCTAACTTCCCATTATAGTATTTAAGTTGTGGAATATCAAGGAAAAGAGTAGACGTCAACCAAGGACTTTGCATATTCTGGGGAAAGCGTTGGGGCATTTTTGTTGTGTTGTTAGTTGTAGCATGTTAGATGGAATTATGACTTTGTCATTGTCTTTATTTGGAGTTTTTGTATGGTTTAAGGAAATGCATATTGATGCCAGGCTGACAAGGGGTAGAGTTGTGATGGTTAATTTTATATGTCAATTTGGATGGGTCACAGGGCCCAGACATTTGGTCAAAAGTTATTCTGAATATTTCTGTGAAAGTATTTTTTGGATGAGATTAACATTTAGATTGGTGGACTTTGAGTGAAGCAGATTACCCTTTATAATATGAATGAGCCTCATCCAATCCATTGAAGTGTTTATGGAACGAAGACTCATCTTACCAGAGCCGAAAGGAAGTATGCCAACAGATGGCCTTTGGATTCAAACTGCAACTCTTCTTTGGGTTTCCAGCTTGCTGTCCTACCCTGCAGATTTTGAACTTGCCTTGCCAATTGTGTGAGTCAATTCCTTAATTTCTTGAAATAAATTTAGTAAATATTTCTCTCTAGATATATATATGTGTGTGTATGTGTGTGTATGTGTGTGTATATATATGTACACAGTATATATGTATATATTATACACACATATATAATACATATATGTACATATACATATATCTGGATTGATTCATCTAGCTATCTATTGCAGATAAACAGACAGACAGACATTCTGTTGATTGTGTCTCTGGAGAACTCTAAACTATTACAATGATAATCTATGTCATCTTTTACAGAGAATAGGAAGCATCAAAATTTACATTTGATTGTGGCTCTCTTGATATCATTTTATAATCATATGCTGACTGATGTTTGACTTACCTCTTATAAACAATAACAATACCTTGCATTTTTATAATGTTTTATCATTTAACAAGGATGTTTACATATTCATTGTAGTGTGTAGTGCGTAGTAGACACACTCAATACATGTGTTTCAATTACGTTGAAATGGTGGATTTAGGTCATATCATTTTCTTTTTATTTCTGTTAAACTTGATTTTTTCTTTAAACTTATGAGCTAAGCAGAAGCAAACTAGGAAGAATGTATTGTGGCGATTGCTAAATTTGGTGTTTTTAAGGTCAGCTTGGACTGTCTCTTCCCAACTGGGACTGTTTCCAAATTGTTTTTTCTTGACTATGGAGAGCTGCTAATTCATTTAGTGAGGACTGTTCCCAACAACTGCCCACAATACACCTGGGGGTTTATATTCCTCCACCAAGAACTTGAAAGTTCTTCTAGAAAAGCTGCATACAGAAAGCCCACAGCGAATGGTATCTAAGTTCATTGCTGAATTGTTGAATTTGGGAACCACTCAGGAAACTTAAGCAATAAAAAAAAAACCTTTTTTTTTTCACTAAGTGCTTGACAAATAGATATGTGACTGATACAAAAAATTTTAAGGCTTGGATTAATGAGGTCTCTGTAGTTCATCATAAAAGACTTGTTCATATTTTCACACATGTGTAAAAATTAAGAACCAATATCATACTTTTATGCTATAAAATGGGAAAATATAACAGATATATTTGCTTTATTATAAAAGTTTACTCCAGAATTTAAAAGGTTGATATGAATTATTATCAAGAGTTATTATACTAACAAATCAAAAAAATTCATGCTTCTGTTTATGTGCATTTGTGTGTGTATTAGTTTGCTCAGGCTGGTCGGGCTTGGTGGCTCAGCCTGTAATCCCAGCACTTTGGGAGACTGAGGTGAGTGGATTGCCTGAGCCTGTGGGTTCGATATCAGCCTGGGCAAATGGCGAGACCTCGTCTCTACAATTAAAAAAAAAATTAGCTGGACGTGGTAGCATGCACCTGTAGTTCCAACTACTTGGAAGGCTGAGGTGGAAGGATCGCCGGAGCCCAGCGGGTCGACACTGGGGTGGCTGTGAGTGTGCCACTGTACTCCAGCCTGGGCGACAGAGTGAGACTCCAACTAAAAAAAAAACAAAAAAAAAAAGCCAGAAAAAAAATAAGTTTGTTCAGGCTTCCACAACAAAATACCACAGACCAAGTCACATAAACAACAGACATTTACAGTCTCACAGTTCTGGCGGCTAGAAATTCAAGATCAAGGTGTTGTAGTAGTTTCTGGTGAAGCCTGTCTTCTTGGCTTGCAGACTGTTGTCCTTTCCCTAGGGTGTTCTTACATGGCCTTTTCTCTGTGCCTGCATAGAGAGCTCTCTTCCTCCTCTTATGAGGACATCAGTTATATTGGATTAGAGCCCCACCCTTATGACCTCATTTAACCTTAATGACCTCCCAAAGCACACATCTCTAAATACCATCACACTGTGGGTTAGGGCTTCAACATAAGAGTTTTAGGCAAATATAATTCAGTCCATAACAGTGTGTAATGTCAGTTGGGCCACTCTTTTAAAAATGATTTAAATATATCTTAAACTAAGGATGTTTGTTTTGCAAAATTCTTTATATTTTATAATGCCCACAGCAAAAGAAAAGACTGTGAAATATTGGCATCATTACTTTCTAATAACCTTTTTAAAAGTATGTATTATTGAAATACCATTCTAAAATTATGAAACTATATTACAGATATGAAACAAAACTCTTTGCTTTAATCATACCATACTATTATACAACTACTTTCATGTATTTTATTATTATTATTTTTTAATTCTTTTTTTCTTTTCTCTTTTTTTTTTTTTTGAATGCAGGTCTCACTCTGTTGTCCAGACTGGAGTGCAGTGGTACAATCACAGCTCACTGCAATTTCAACATCCTGAGCTCAGGCAATCCTCCTGTCTCAACCTCCCAAGTAGCTAGGACTACATACCCACACCACTACTCCTGGCTAATTTCTTCATTTTTTGTAGTGATAAGGTCTTGCTATGTTGTCCATGATGGTCTCAAACTCCTGGGCTCAAGTGATCTTCTCTCCTCGGCCTCCCAAAATGCTGTGATTTCAGGTGTGAACCACAGTACCTGGCCTGTAAATGCTTTTTCTTAATTTCTTAATTCACAGAATTTCAATATTTAATTTTGGTAAAGTAGAACAACTTTCATTTACTGAGTTTCATATGACAGCATTTTTTTCAATAGAACTGCCCATATTATTGTGACCATTTTCAACCAAAACTCCATTTGTCTATATGAGCTTTCTCTCAACAAACTTTTGAAGATTCTCTCAATCTTCAAAAAAAGCTAACAGAATTGCCTAGAGATGAGATTGACTCAATTATCCATTGAACCATTCATATACTGCAACCAAGATTAAACAGCTTTATTCTCAGCTGATCCCATGCTGGCTCAATCCTCATGCTTTCTTGAGTTTGCCCGTAATAGGTTTGGTTGAATGAAATTGAGAGGGTCAAGCTATGTGAAAGCTGAGGTTATGGGCTAATTTATAGCAGAGATTGAAAGAAATTCAGTGAAAATAAAAAGTGTGGGAAATCTTCCTCAGCAAAAATTCTTCTTCACCTCCACTTTGAATGTTATCATGATTTGCCACACATGTAATTTGCTTGGGTAAAGGTACTTGATTATGAATAATTCAATATAGATAAAATAGGAAATGGCAGTGGGTTCATATTTGCACTTAGCTTCTCAAGAGGAAATTTGACTTTTTAATAGGATGTGTTGATTATTGTGAAAGAAAAAATCAAAGAAGTCTCTAGAACAATGGTTCTCTAAAGGAGGAGGCATTTCCCACCCCCTACCCCGCACCACCACCCCCACCCCTGTCCCCTAGAGCACATTTAGCAAAATCTGGAGACATTTTGGGTTGTCACACTTGGCTGGTGGGGTGAGGGTGGGGAAAGGGGTTATGATCATTTAATGAATAGAGGCCAGAGATGCTGCCAAACACGCTACACTGCACTGGACAGCCTCCACAACAAAGATTTATCTGATTCAAAGTATCAGTAGTGCCAAGATCAAAAATCCCTGGTTGAGAATAAGCTTCCTGAGAGGCAACACATCTTGTTTCTTTTTTAAAATGTATTTTTTTCCCAAAGACTACCAGATATTTGGATATACTTGTCTCTCTGAGTTTGAATCATATTTTATTTTCCAGAGGAACCACCTAAAGAATAGCTAGAGTTCCCATATGCTGAAACCTGCAACAGATGTATAACTTAGCATGCTTATTTAATATTTTCATATCTGCTCTCTAGATGTTAAATGAGAAACGAAAATAGCCCCATTTAACTGCCAAAGGGAGAATAAAAACTGTCTACCTCTACTCATGGTCATGGAAAGCTGGTGATATTTAAGGAGAAAAAAATACTCCAGAAGTGAAATGAAGACTCTAACCTGCATAAAACCTGTTTATTACTATTCCCAGTGCCTAGACGATGGCTGGAACATAGTAGTCATTTCAATAAAAATACATAGATTGGCCAGGTGCGGTGGCTCACACCTATAATCCCAACACTAAGGGAGGCACTAAGAGAGGATTGCCTGGGCCCACCAGTTCAAGACCAGCCTGGGCAACTTGGCTGAGACCTCATCTCTACAATAAATCAAAAAATTAGCTGGGCGTGGTGGCGAGTGCCTGTAATTCCAGCTACTTGGAAGGCTGAGGCGGAAGAATCACCTGAGCCCAGCAGGTCAAGGCTGCGGTGGCTGTGAGCATGCCACTGCACTCTAGCCTGGTCGACAGAATGAGACTCCAACTCAAAAAATAAAAAATACATAGACTGACTCCCATAGTCAGTCTTTCTTTCTTTTTTTTTTTTATTCAGCTTTTTTTATTCAGCCAGCATTATACAGGATGTTTGGGAGGGCTAATATTCTGGAGATTATCAAAGTGACTTCGACTTCTCACAAATTGTAACATGAGCATGAGGGCTAGGAGATTATCCTTATCTGCACTGGTAGTCTGAGAAGATATGACCCAGTCAGCTGTTCTAACATAGAACAGCTAGAGAACCTTATACAGTTGCATAGACTCAATTACCAAGTGTAAAATTATTTTAATTTAAAAAAAATAATTAATTGCATTAATGAATTATATTATGGGTTTTTTCTTATTCCTGGACCTAACAAAGTTATAACATATGAAATTGGATTTCAGGGCACCAAATTTTGCATAGAAGTTTCTGGGGCCAGGAGTCACGCTCTCTCGCTCTCTCTCTCTCTCTCTCTTGTTTTTTTTAAAGTCAGAGTCTCACTCTGTTACCCAGGCTGGAGTGCAGTGGCAAGATCATGGGTACTGCAGCCTTGACGTGCTGGGCTGAGGCAATCCTTCTGCCTTAGCCTTCCAAGTAGCTGAGACTAACTGGGCATGCCACCATGCCCAGCTAATTTTTAAATTTACTATACAGATGAGGTCTTGCCAAGTTGCCCAAGCTGGTCTCAAACCCCTGGGCTCAGGTAATCCTCTCGCCTCCACCTCCCAAAGTGCTGGGATTACAGGCTTGAGTCACTCTTGAGAGTGGAAACAAGAAGTAGAAGAGACATCTTTGACATAGATTTGGTGTGGGAAGGAAGAATTCTTTTTGACACTTTTCACAATCGCTTGAATTGATTAGAATCATAGTGACAACTTCTCTGCCACTTACTTGTGACAATCAAGTAACAAGGGCCAGAAGATCCTGGTGTATGTTTTGTTTTCCTGTCAAAGCACTCAGTGTTCTCTGCCATGTTTTTTGTTGTGTTTGGGAAATATTTGGCCCCTAGACAGAGCAGGCAAATTCCATTCTTTGGGGGACACATTGAGCTTTCCTTTGTCCTACAAGATCATTAGATAAATCTTACTTTCTAAATTTTAAAAAAAATGTTCTTTATTTCAATAGCTTTAAAGGGTACAAATGATTTTCGGTCACATAGTTGCATTGTATATTGACAAAGAAACCTGGGCTTTAAGGGAACCCACCGCCCCTACTTGTGCACGTTGTACCCGATAGGTGATTTGTCATGTACCCACCGCCCTTCCCCATCAAATTTTAAATCATGTGTTGCAAAACTGTGACTGGGACCGGAATATCTTAACAGTATGTTTGCATTTCTAGATATTTTCACTAGAATATATGATATTACAAAACAAGTATGTGACATCTTCAGAACAAATTAGGTTAAGTCACCCTATTTAGACTCTGTTTTCCTCCTGTATTTTCCTGTCAACCGTGTTCATTTCTGCCGAATATTATGTAAAGCAGTAAGGTACCTAAATATTTATATATATATGAATTGGCAACATTTATCATCAAGTACAGTTACATTTGGTGAAGATACTTGGCTGTTGTGATTAATTCAGTTATACATTGTCTCTTCTCCCATTTACAAAAGAGAGTATATAAACTATGTAAGATAGGACATTTACAAATAAACGTCAAAAGGAAAAGCTAGAAACCATTAAAAGCAAAAATATAAAACCAGTGACTAGACTAATAGTCGATATTTGAGTCTATTCTATCAGCAACTTATATTTCTAATGGTTTTACAGGTATTAACCCATTTTATCCTTACCATAGTGCTACTAAATAGATACTTTTGTTATCCCCATTTTACTGATAAGGAAACTGAAGCACAGAGAGATGAATTATTTGCCTGAGGTCACATAGCTAACAAGTGGAGGACCCAGGTTTTGATTTCAGACATTCTTGCTTAGAATTTCTATGCCTTTATGAATTTCACAGCAATTTGGATGGACTTCGAGTCTATAATACTAAGTGATCTATCGCAAAAACAAAGAACTGAATATCACATGTTCTCATCCATAGGGGGACCTTGAACAATTATCATAATACTATAAGAAAAGGATTGGCAGTTGTGGGAAACTGCCGGTGGGGGGGTCCTGGCAGCAGAGGGACTCGACCGGGGGAGGGGGCACACACCTCATCAACGAGGGTACCTGCATAATGAATATTTTTATACCTAACCTTGAATTGTACTCCACATCTTTAAAATACAGAATGTTTCAAAAAGAACTTCTATGCTAATCTAAAATGCTTCTATGCTTGGAACTAAATTGCTTAGTTCTAAGAATCTAAATTGTTTAGAACTATGCTATCTAAACTGCCTTCCAAACTTGGGGACACCACTATTCAGAGCTTCAAGTCAGGCAAGACAAGAATATTCAATATTTTCTCCTACTGCTAAGTTCTTGAGAAAGTCATTGGGTGGATTGTAATATGAGCAGCATTATGTAACATGACACAAAAAATTATTAATTGTCATTTGTACAAGATCCAAAAGTGTTCTTCAAAGTAATATTCCTCACACCAATTCTCAATAAAAGGGGCTTCGATAGTAAGTAACTCAGTGAGCACAAATCTGACGTGATTAAGTCCAGATTTCCTAAAGTTGATGATTGGATGTGATTTCTGTTATTGATCCCTCTTTTATTTACTTTGTAGTACATGTAATATTCTGTGATTATCTTTATATATTTGTTTGCCTTTTTTGTATGGCTGGCATCCCTGCTAGAGTGACAGCAAGGACCTGTCTGCCTTGCTCATCTGTCTTCACAACTCACCATAGAGTCTGGCACGGTAGGTGCTCAGCATTATTTATTGAGTAAATAATCCCCCCAAAGGCAAAGAGTTCCGCTTCAAGATCCTTAAACTATAAATTATGACCATGAGAAGACATTGATTCTTAAGGAGTTACTAGCAGATTGATCTGGACCGTATTTGAAGGGCAGGGTGTTGACACTTTGACATGTTTTTTCTTGTATGTAAGCCCTGTTGTCAGGGTCAGTGCCTGGAATTGCGTTCTGTAGGATCCACCCAAACCCTGTCAGTCGGGGCCTTTCTACAGTTGACACAGCTAGTGGACAGAAGGGAAGTTCTGCCCCCACACCTCTAACACTGCTTAGTAGAAAGCTCTCTGCCTCTGCCTCTGATCAACAGTCTTCAGCCTGAACTGAAAGACAAAACACTTCCTGTTGCATTTTTTACAGCACGCGGTGCTTTTCATGGGTGTCGCAGGTTCTGAGTGCTGCAAGTGGCTTCTTGCTACCAGATTTGCTAACTCTTTCCCTGTGCTCCTGCAAACAAGGGCCTTATGTGGACTCACCTAGCCTACATCGCAGCCGGTGCTACTTCAGGGGATGCAGAGCCTGTGAGCTGTGGCCCCCCTTGCTCAGCCTCCTCTGCCTTTGCTTTTGCCATGTCTCAAGCCCAGGAGCAGCATATGAGGGGAAGGCTGTCACTCGACCCATTTTCAGCTCAAGAAAGAGAATACCATAACTGTTGTTTGCTCCAATATTTTTTCTAAATGAACCTGAAATTCAAATACAAATTATATCCGAAGTTTTAAAAATGCGACAACTGTTCTAAGCTTCGGTTTCACAGGCTGTGGGGCCCTCCCAGCCTTCTCCCCCACATGCTGTGACACTGCGTTCCCTTTATTTCCCCACCCTATACTGTGCCACACCACGCCTTGCTCTTGCTCTTTCCAGAACACCCTGACCCAGCCCTTCTTTGCCTTCAACTTTCAGCTCAAATGTCACTGCCCACAGATGTTTTCCTGAAATTTCCAGACCCTGCTGTGTACCTCTGCTTTGTGCTTTCTGTGTTTTAGCACCTAGCATGTTATACTGAACGATCTCTTTTATGTGTCTGTCTCCTCCACTAGACTGAAAGCAGTTTCTTGAGAGCAGGAACCATGTCTTACTCACTTCTTGCCCACACTCCGTCCCATCTAGTCTAGCATGTAGAGGGAGCTCAATAAATATCGACTGAAATGAGACGTATTGCCCCAAAGCTGTGATGTTCTCACCCTGTCTGACCTATTTTTTTCAGCATTCAAAACTCCTGGAGGCACCAGAAACATTTTACAAGTGATTTTGTATTTTAGAACTTCTGAGAATGTAATCTTTTGTCATTGCTTTTCCTCCTCAGGAACCTCTTTCTGGAGCTGTTGAAGAGAAAGCGAGCAGTCATGTCCACTATTGCAGCTTTCTATGGCGGCAAGTCCATCCTCATCACGGGGGCCACGGGCTTCATGGGCAAAGTGCTCATGGAGAAGCTGTTTCGCACCAGTCCTGACTTGAAAGTCATTTACATCCTTGTGAGGCCCAAGGCTGGCCAGACACTCCAGCAGAGGGTTTTCCAGATCCTAAACAGTAAGGTATGCTTCATAGGAAAAGCTTGCATAATGGGCAATGCCTTAGGACAAGATGATTCACTACAGTGTTCCCTTATAGCCCCCAATTGCAAGTGGGGACCAGGCTATCTGTGCAGGTAGAAGAAAGACAAAACAAGACAGCTTCTAACACCTTGTGAAATCCACGGTGATTTCCCAAAAGAGGAAAGTTTGCTTAGACTCAGTCCGGGGCAGGTGAGGAGATCATTTGTGTTCTGGAAACTACAAAGTAAGCACGAAAATACGAAAACTCCCAGAGTGGACACTCTAGGCTTGAAATTTTCTGCAAATTCATCTGAACTCATCACTAATTTTCTTCTAAATTTAAGGTGGTTCCCCCAACCCAAAGTTTTTGGATAGTCTTCTGTCCTGTTCTATTCTGTATGGAACAGATATGATTACTAAGTAGCCACGTGTTAATACTTTCAGTTGTCTAAACTCTACAAGGTTTAGCTGTTGTATATTTCATTAATGGAAACTTAGTAGTTCTATTTTCCCATAAGTTCTTCTAAGGAAAAAGATTGAAAATGAGATACTATATCTGTGAATGAGCATTTGGATATCAAACCATCTCTCCCCTCAAAAAAAAAAAAGATAGCATGCATATCTTCTCATGTTTTTAATTTATACATTTCAAGGCGGTATAGGCTTTGATATCAAACATATCTGGGTTCAAATTCTGGCTTCCCTTTTTTTGTTACTTTAGCCTTTAAACTTCAGTTTTCCAATGTTTAAAATAAAAACAACAACTACCTCCCGTAGGAATTAAATGAGAAAATGTATGTGTCTGGTCCATAGAGCCCTTTGGAACATACAGGATCATGTAAAGCTGGCAAAAGGAAAAGTCAAAGATTTTTTTTTTTTTACAAAGACTCCTTTCCAGTATGTAGATACAGGTGTATTTGAGAACACAGCACATTGCAGACTGCCCAGAGACACTGATGATCAAATTCATCTGCGGACAAAAGGATGAAATTCCTGTACAAAATATCATCAAGCCAACTGGAAAAGCCTCTCCTGCATCTCGTGGCCTGACTCAGCAGTGGGACAAATAATAATAATAGCTAACTTTACAGGACACTTAGTATATGACAGATACTACTCAAAGAGTTTTTCATACCTTACCTCATGTTTCTTGGCAACAACCCTGTGACTTAAGAACCATTAATATCCTTATTGTATAGACAGGGAAACAGACCTGAAGCGTTAACTTACCAAGATTCCCCACCTGCTAAAGGGAGAGTCAGCCTTCAGACCCCTACCATTTGACTCCAGGGCTGACATACTTACTCCTGCCCCACACCGCCTTCAGGATAACTAATGGTTCTTAAAAATAAGAGCCAAAGGCTGATATGACAAAAAACCAAAACTTAGAATAAAACTCCCAGATCCCTCATCACACAGATTTGCTCAGTTCTCTATCCCAATAAGCTTTGTTTTCATCACATAGCAGATATCCCTCTTTGGTCTGGTAGCTTTGTGGCCAGCTGTGGATTTCTGGACAAACACTGTGGCAGAGAGTCTTGTGATCAGCACAGTCTCTACCTACTGCGCTTTTCAATGGCTTGTTTTTGATAACACAGCAACATTGCTTTTGTTCTAGAAATTATTACACTGTGTGTCACTTATCTGTGAAACTGCTTTGCAAGTCTCCACACCTGTTGTCTATTTATTGGCTATTTATTGTCAGCTGCTGACTTTTATGAACAGTGATTCTTAAGGTGTGGTTCCAAGGCCAGCACCATTAATAACACTTGGGAACCATCTGTTGCTATCAGATGGTACTTAAGAGCACAGGCAGGCTGGGTGCGGTGGCTAATGCCTATAATCCCAGCACTTTGGGAGGCCGAGGTGGGAGGATCAAGTTTAGCCTAGGAGTTGAAGACAGACATGGACAATACAGTGAGACTGGACATGGTGGTGCGTGCCTATAGTCCCAACTACTTGGGAGGTTGAGGTTGGGAGGATCACTTGAGCCCAGGAGTTTGATGTTGTGGTAAGCCATGATCATGTCACAGCATGCCAGCCTGGGTGACAGAGTGAGACTCTAACTCAAAAAAAAAAGATCCTGGCTTCAGAGGCAGATTGACCTAGGTTTGAATCTCAGTACTGCCAATTATGAGCTGTGTGATAATGAGCAAGATACATATCTTGCTGTGCCTTGAGTTTTTTATCTGTAAAATGTGGTATAATACCTTGCTCACCTAGAGAGAGTCAGTCTCTGTCTCTATCTTTTTCTCTTTCTTTCTGTCTCTCTCTATCTCTCAGGCTCTCTCTCTGGCTCTCTCTCTGGCGCTCTCTCTCTCTCTCTCTCTCTCTTTCTCTCTCTCTCTCTGGCTCTCTCTGGCCTCTTTGTCTCTGACTCTCTGGCTCTTGTTGGGTGTCTCTCTCTCTTTCTCTCTCTCTCTGTCTCTCTGTCTTTCTGTCTCACCCTGTCTCTGACTCTCTCTCACTCTCTGTCTCTGTCTGTCTGTGTCTTGGATTTCTGAATCCAAGTTTTTATTAAGTTATGCTAATTAGAGTTTATTTATCAAGATTTTATCTTTTTCTCCATAAATTTTTTCCTTAAGGAATTTTAGGAAGAAAGGAATTTAATGTGCATAATATTGCTGAACAACCTACCTGTGGTAAATCACCATGTCTATACCTGATTATTAAAAAATAAGCCACTGGCTATGCAAATACCTACTTCCCTAGCACTGTATGGAATCTGATACCTGTAAAGAGATTTTTCATGGAAAAAACTTATCTGCTTAATTTCATATCTGGGTATCCCAAGACTGAAATGCTTCTACTATACAAATTATGTATGCTTCAGAATATACGAATGCTATTGCTGACTGGCTGTACATAAAGCTCTGTGCAGGTTAGGAATTACCCAACAAGTAGTTACTGGCCATCTATGAGATATGAAGTGTTACTGCTCATATTCATTTTGCAACTGAAAATTCAAAATAAAGACAAGTAAGCTAAGATTACATTTTTAAAATTATAAAGATGAACTACTTTTGAAAGGTGAAAGAGGAGACCTTTGGATTATCTTAATTTTTTTTTGTACTTTCAAGATAAAAAATATTGAGTCAAAATAACACGATCTTCAGATGTTTTCATATAACTTGGTAGTTAGAATCATTTAGATGACCTATTCCCACCTTTGGAAATTTTTATTGTCTAGATCTGTGCTCTTCTGTATAGTAGTCACTAGTCATATGGCTATTTAAATTTAAATTAACTATAATTAAATGGAATTTAAAATTCATTTCCGCAGTCACACTAGCCACATTTCAAGTGCTCAACAGCCACATATGACTAATGATTATTTTATTGGAGAGGGCATGTACAGAATATTTCTATTGTCATGGAAAGTTTTATCAGACAGCATTGATCTAGATGGTTAAATATCTTGTAGAAAAAGACTATAATGTGATTCAGAATTCCATGCAGACACTTACTTAATCCTGCAGACACTTATTGAAGTGCTTAATATGTAAGTGCATGAGAAGCACAAAGCTAAGAAGACAGAAGTGACAGGGCCATATCAAGTGGTAGAGACAGACACATGGAACATAATTGCAGAGAGTTCTCCAGGGAGAGGACAGCCAAGGCCAGTCAAAGCTAAAGGAATCACACTTGGAAATGCACGAATGGTGTAGTGTGTTTGGAAAACTGGGTGGTTTGCTTGGCTCCAGGCAAATGAAATAAGGACTAGAAAGTTATGCTGAGGCCACATCCTGAAAGATTCCAGATAATTGTAACAGTTAAGTTACTTTCAGGTAAAAGAAAACCCAATTGAAATTGGCTTTAAAAACAAAGGTGATGTATTTATTATTCAATGGAACAAATCCAGCATTAGAGTGGCGAGCAACTAGAACTCTGTCTGCCTTGCTCTGTGACCCTCTCCATTCTGCCATTTTGTTCAACTTTATTCCAGTTACAAAAAATGGTTGCTGTCGCTTCAAGCTTCACACGCATATATGGCAGTCCTTAGATGGAGAGAGGCTATGAGACTGGCTCTCTGGCTGGCCCTCTCTGAGCCTCTCTCCTAAGATTGATGGTACTTCTCTAGAAATCCTCAACAAATTCCTCTAACATTCCATCAGCCTGGTTGAGGTTACATGTCCATTTCTGACCTACTCCTGTGGCCTGAGGCATAGCATGTACTTTTTTGTTCTGAAACATCAGATCTTAGCCAATAATTTTCCAGAGGACAAGAATGCATAGAGATCAATAAGCCTTTCCTGAGGCATGGTGGCTACTGAAGAACACCTGTGTGATAACACCATTATCAAAAGACAGCAGAATGGATGTTAGGAGCTAAGCATCCTGAATAGAGCATCATTTCTGGAGTATGAAAGACCCAGGTTGGTGTCTTCTCTCCACACTTGGCAGTGTAACTTAACATAACTGAGCCTCAGTTTCCAAATGGGGATAATAGCCATTGTCTTTTGTACTGTTGTGAGAGGAAATAGTACAGGAAAGGTGCTTAGAATAGTGCCTTTAAGATTCAGCAAATATTAGCTTTAAATTCATACTCAGACACAGGAGAGAGTTTGAGATTTATCTTTTAGAGCATGGTACTCCCATTGAAGGTCTTTTTTATCTTCTCACGGCTAGATGATTTCCTACTACTTAAATAATAATTATAAAAACAGTACTCAAGTGATGCCAATGAAGATGGGAAAGATAAATGTGACTTAGTTGAGTAGCTGTGACAGAAATCACATGGCCCACAAAACTGAGAATACTTACTATCTGGCCTTTATCGGAAGTTTGCCAACACCTGGAATAGATTAGAAAAAGTGCCTTCTGATATAAAACACCTAAACATATTAGATAAAATGTTCCTATAAAAGAATCTTAATGCATAGCTGAACAAGAGGCAAAATAAGGAAATTTCTAGGAGTCTAGAAATGGCAAGAAAGTTCACACGGAGAGAAAGAGAGAGAGGTTGAACAAGCACACAAATACAACAAATACTTATTGAGAGTCAAACGTGTGTCAGGCACATATTGCTCTGTGCTTGGGGGACAGGAAGATAAAGTGGTATTAAAGCAGACTTGAGGATTGGCCTCTCAATTTTAAACTCCAGTAAAGCAGACAAGTTTTATAAGGAATAAGTGTATATTTAAATATTTTGAAAAGTGCTGTGAAGAAAAAGAACAAGGTGCTTTGAGAGAGAATAACAAGCAAGACCTTCTTTAAAATGATGTACCCCAAAGAAACTCGGAGATGCTGTCATTAAATCTCAGAGTTTAGGCTTTGAAGAAAATGCGAGAGGGCAATTGTGGCGTTAGTATACTGAGCATGTAGGACTGTTACAGTCCAAGTAATGCTTAGCTGCTCTCCCTTGATAACAATAAATCAAGAGGCAGGGAACTGGTAGAGGTTTATTTCTGAATTTGAATCCAGGGAGCAGAGCCAGGCTCCTAGCCTTTCTAAAATGGTCCTGCTCACCCTTCAAGTTTTATAATCTGCATTTATAAGTTCAGGATTATTGGTACCTATACATTGTCTAGGTGGCTGGCAGAGCATTGTATAGAACTTAAATTATAGCAGCGTTTTGCATTTTTGTCAATAATGACTTTTATGGCTCACTTTTCCAGGCACCAGTTACCAGAGGTATGTCACAGCTTCTTATCAGTAACACCTGGCAGAAACACTAATCAAACTTGCCAATAGAGTAAAGGGAGTTAACAAGGCTTAAGACATCATACATTACTACGTATTGTTATGCACAAAAGTTATACAAATCACAAGACTTATGATTACCTTGACACTATATTATTCAAACCTATGACTACTAAGAAAAGGGAGTAAATGGTGATTTACGTTTCTCAGTTAATTGGGCACAGTCTGCAGAGAAGTTAAGGATTTTTTGAAGTGATTGACTGGGAACGCATAGGAGATAAGGAGAAACACTCCCTTTGTTAACTCTCAGGAATGTGAGTATGTGCAGGAGCCCTCGAACATTTGCCATGCCCTTCTCTAGGGATTGTGGCAATATAGACAGACAACATCGGGTCTCCATATCAGGACCTTACATAGGGTGCCCTCATTTTTAAAGAAAATTTGGGATAGCATGAGGAAAATGAGACTTTATATGGACTTTACATATATTAGACTTTTATTTTCACTTTTTAAGTAAAATGTTGTGAAACTATTAAACGACATCATTTTCCTTTAAGGTAGAAGCCTAGGCTCTCTCTATTTTGTATGCTTTGATCTAACCATGTCAGTCAAAAGTTTATAGAAGTATAATTAATGCCTTTGCTGCAAAACCAGAAGAAATTTCCAAGCCTCAATCTTCTGAGCATTTTGATGCTATAAAACACTCATTTATACCTATTTTCAATAGTTTTGTCATAACAACAAAATCCTTTTGAGGCAGAGGACAGACTTTTAATGACAAACGAAAAATAATTTTTATTCTGAGGTTGAATTTAGGCACTTCTGATTTTTTTTACCCGGGTAGATTATTTGTTCATTGTCCCTAAGCTAGGCATTCTAGACTGCCTGCTTCAGTTTCACACTCTTATCAGAGATGTATATGGGGCGGGGGCGGCAGGGGGTTGGGGGGGGACCCAAACAAACCCGGAATTTGTTATTTAAAAATTGTGTTAATTTTTACATATTTAAACTTTGGTCACCTTCAAAGTAGTCTCTGTTTAATGCCATATATTTATCAAGATGCTTTTTCTACTGCTCAGAACAATTTTGGAACTTGTTCATTTTGAAACTTTTTAGTGCTTCTGTTTTATGTTTCACCTCTTCCACATCCGCAAAGTTTTCCTTCTGAGGAAACAAACCAAAAAAAAAAAGTTGCTCGGGGCGAAATAAGGTGAATAGGGAGAGTAGGGCATGAGGGTCATGCCGTTTTAGGTCAAAAACTGACTGCTAAATGCCCTGTGCTGTGTGAGCAGGTGTGCTCATGAAATGGGCAAACGTTGAATCTCTCCCCCAAAATTTACTGAAGCTGAATGCAGCCTCTCACAACAACGCTAAGTGGTACATCAGCTGATACTGGCGGCCTCCTAGAACACCTCTAGCAGGGGAAACCTGCACTACAAGGGGCCCATCCTCTAATAAAACTGTTTTTTATTTTTTGTTCCCCCTCGTACATTCCTTCATTCTCTATTCTACCAGTTAGTCATTGTTTTATTAGAAAGGAAGATAACTTAAGAATTCACATTATAACACTTTGTTATTAAAAAAAAAACTTTTTGCAGGAAAGGAGGGCATAATTAGAAATTCATAAATACTCTTAAAGTCTTAGGTTTCACCAGTATTAACTCTCCACTCCATGTGAGTTACAGTAATGTGGATGCTGAAACAGATACCCTCCCCTCCCACCATGTCAGCAGCTCAATACAAATGAAATTTGATTCTCAATCACAGCAGGTCTAATTGGTAGAAGGTGTGGCACTCCTCAATCATTGAGGTACCCAGGCTGATGGAAGTTTCCCTTCTTCTGCACGTAGCTTCCGAGCCTTCCTGGGTCTTTCTGGATAACCAATGGGGGGTGGAGGGAAAGAGAAATGGGGATCATATGTAAGATTTTTGTGGTCCAAGCCCAGAAGTGCCTATGTGTTCAAGTGATTTCTGTCCACTTCCCACTCTTCAGACCTGTCACTGGGCCACATCTAACTATAAGGATGATGAAAAATGCATCACTGTGTGCCCAGGTTAATGGAAAACAGGATTGTTGAACACTAATGAGGCTCTGCTCTAACCTTCTCCTCACCTCACCAAATATATGCCTCCTTCTCTTTCCCACACATAGAAGACATTCATTCCTACCCCCAAAGTCTCCTGCCATTATTGCATCTAGTGCCAAGTCCAAAGTTCTGGAAAATAGACCTTCTTTTCTATTAGGTCCAGATATGTCAGCTTCTGGTTTCGCATTCCTTTTTTTCTTTTTTTAGATTAGAAAATAAGTTTATTTAAAAGCTAAACTATAAAGAGAGAGAAAAAGAGGAGATTCACCTCCCCAAGGTAGGGTAGAGGGTCAAAGCTTAGGAAAACATGGCTTAGCCATAGGTCAAAGAGCACATGGTCACACCAGAGTCTAGTAAGGCAATGATCTGATTTGGCATTCTTGAAAATAAAAGGGCAAATGTGCTACCTTCCTAATATACAGTAATAGAACAGAGAAAAGAGAACCACAATTTAAGGAAAAAATCAAATTAAAGAAATACAGAAATCTTTTCAGAAAAGGGAAGAATGGTAGGCAAACAGCATAACCATTGGAACTATAACCATTAGGAAATCCTGTCTGGCAGGTATTGAGAAGGCTCCCTACCCTGGGGCTGGGGAAATTTCTTAAGCAGCCTCTGAATCTACTCTCAGGGAAGAACCCTCTTTTCCATCATTTTTTGTGGCCAATGGCTCCACACTCTGGAAGATTCTTCCTTGTTACCTGGTCCCTGGCTGTCACCTCGGAAGTGGCTGTAAAGGAGTGTGCTCTTCTGAAGGTCTTTATAGCTTTCATAATATATGCTGCAAGAGTAGAGTGGAAATCAAAGAATGTTTTCGGATTTAAGTCAGTCATATCCAGATTCTAGGGCTGGAAGGAAAAAGAAATCCCTTGGTTCATGTACACAGTAGGACAGCTTGGCCTAAGGGAAAGACATGAACAAAAGGATTAATAGAGAAGTGAAAGAGGGCACGTGTGTGCGTTAGATACAACATCATCTAAAAACTAAAAACCTGGGGTGAATTAAACTTTTTCACTCAACAAATACTGGTTGAGTGCCTACTAAGTGTCAAGCACTGGGCCAGATGGGGAAGTACATTAGTAGCACATGAAAGTAATGGCAGTCTTAACAAACAGTTTGGTGATTTCTAAAAGATCTAAAAATTGACCTCTCATATGACCCCACAATACCCCTACTGAAAATATAACCAGAGGAACTCAAATCACTCTATGAAAAAGATACCTGCACACGCATGTTTATTGCAGCATTATTCACAATAGCAAAAACATGAAACCTACTGTGCTGCCCATTGAAAGAGGACTGGATTAAAAAATTTTTCCATACATATACATGATGGAAAATTATGCAGCCATAAAGAAGGACAAAATTATGAACTTTGCAGCAACTTGAATGGACTTAGAGTCTATATTACTGAGTGACCTATCACAGAAATAAAGAACTGAGTACCACATGTTCTCACTCATAAGCAGACCTTGAACAATTATCCTAATACTATAAGAAAGGGATTGGCAGTAGTTGGAAACTGCCAGGGGAGGAGGGTGGGATTGACAGTAATGGAACTGCCAGGGGAGGAGGGGCACACCTCATCAACAAGGTTACCTGTATAATGAACATTTGTATACATTTGTACCCCACATCTTCAAAATTAAAAATTAAAAAAAAAGAAAAAAGTAATGGCAGTGATAACCCAGGCCTTAGATTTAAAAGTTAAAGAGAAAAAATTCGGGTAATAAATTTATTACTGGTTTTAGCAAATCTGAAACATCTGAGAAAATGGTGTAGTGTTTGCCAAACCTAAAACCTAAGACTCTCACTGAGTCTTATATTAGGAAAGCATAAAAGCAGACAGAAATAGTACTAGGAAATGAAAGTTGTATGGGTGTATTTCTTTAAGTAATAACCCTGTATCAGAAAGTTGGTTGGGACTGTTCACACACTGGGAATAACCCACCTGCATATTCCCCCTTCCCAAAATTCTAACCAATAAAGTACGGAATGCCCCATGCTACAACGGCTGGATTTTAACTTAACATTGCCTTCACGTCACTTGAAAACTTTAATCTTAGGCAAGCCTACTTCCCAAACCAATCTCTGTGCAGAGATTACTCGGTGGTCTTGTCTGGGTCCAGCCAATCCTACTTCCGTTATATGACCACTCTCACCCTTCATAGTTTTTCTCTGAAGAACTTTCCTTTCTGGGTTAGAGTTTCTTCTGGTAGGTCTCAGATTCTCCAATTATTTATTGAGTATGTCATATAAATCAAGTCCCACTCTAGATTCTGCCATTTAACTATTTTGACATAAACAGAGTGATTTAAATGCAGTCTTAACTTATTCCTAAATAGAGGCTTGTATAGCTTTTAAGCGGTATATCTCTCCAGTCACACAAAGGAATGAATTCTAACCTACTATAGGTACTATAGTGTTCCTGAAGGTAGATAAATCACCTCAGCAATGTGAAGCTTGGAAATTTTTCTTTAAAACATAGTAAAAATGTTGCCAGTTGCCTTTGATTACTACTATGTCCCCAGGAGACACAATCAAAAGGACATCTGTTTTATCTATCAGAATTCACACAACAGCTTCATTCTTTTCTTTTCATGGTATGCATAATTGTGACCACCTCTCACTTCCTGTTTCCGTGCTTTCGGAGAGAAACAATGAAATGGGAGGTGCTTTGGAAAGGAGGATTTTTTAAAACTCATTGACCACACAGAATTGGAACTGAAGAATCAGAGGAGAGGATTACTTTTCTTACTTATTACTTACTTATTACTTTCTTTACTTATTAAGTGTCCTAAGTATTTCAGAGTACTTAAAGGGACATCACCTCAATAGAGGGAAAAATATCTGAATTAATAGCAGAATTCTTGAGGACTTTCTCACAGAGGTAATTTAGGTGTCACTCTAAGAAAACAACCAGAGACACAAAAAATTATATATATAGTATTATTTATAGTCATAAAAGCTGGAATCAATCTAAGTGTTCCACATAGAGGAATGAGGGAATAAACAATAAATAAACAATATGAAAAATGTGCTGATTCAATTATGAACTGATCAGCTTTTCATTGTATCAAAAATAAGTTCAGATAGAGAAATTATATTTTATCTATATTGCTATTTGAATGTGGTTTGGTTTAAAGACATGTAGATGGCTCTTCCCCACTATAACAGAGTTGTAAATAAATCACTCAGAGTTGTAAATAAATCACTCAGTTAAAAAGGTTAAAGAAATGTTGAGAGCATTCTGAGGTCTCTTGTGCCTTCTAGGTATGTTTCTTTTTACAACAATCAAGTCCCATGTATATCCATTTAGGATCTTAAGTTGCTAATAATCTACTCCAAATTATTCCTTAAGAAAACATCAAGAAGACAATATTTGTACCTGGAAAATAAAATCCCAAGTAGTTGTAGTAATATTAAGAGTAATATAGTTAATGAAGAATGATTATGAGCTCAGAATCTGAAAAATGTTTCACTGAGAGAATAACAAAGCTGGTTGGACTTTTCCTGTCAAGCTATAGTATATTATTATAATATATAGTATGTAATATATTATTATAATATATAATATACAGTATATATCATATATAATATACTATAGCTTGACAGAAAAAGCACACACACATATGTATACATAGTAATCTTTTTATATATATATAGTAAATATATAGTATATATATATATTGTGTGTGTGTGTGTGTGTGTATGTGTGTGTGTGTGTGTGTGTGTGTGTGTGTAGTATAAATATATTGTATAAATGAAGGGTTACAATGAGATTGTGCCAGGTTCAGAATGCATCATCTGAGAAGACAAAAGTTCAAGGTTTCTAGGGAGGGACTGTCCTGAATGATGTCACCAGTAGGTGGATTTATAAACAAAGACATATCTTGGCAGGTTGTACTGGATACTTCAGATCAGCTTCTCTGGAAAAATATGAATTACTCAAGAAGCCCTCAGTTGTCCCTGAAGTAGATCAATTTTGACATACAATGGCAAGCTTTGGGTGATAAATCATGCAGGGTTACACACAGGGTCCTCAGTTTACAGAACATGATTAGATTTGACAATAGAGGACAGTAACATTTTATGGACCAGTTTATTGAATCCTTTTGAGACTATTGCTGTTTGGTACTTTTTAGAATGGGTTAGATAAATTAATCCCTAATAGGTAAACAAATTAACTTTAAACCAAAACAAAAAAAGCAACAACAAAAAAACTTTGAACTAAATAACAACAGCAAAGAAAAGCCCAACAATCAAATATTGTTGATATTAAGAATCATGCAATAGAAGTGTTAATTTCATTTTGAGTCCCTTGTTAATTTTCAAAAGCTCTTTTGTAAGAAAAAGAAAAGTGTTTTCATGCTTGCTCCAAGCTAAATGTGTAAAAGCTGCTTGTTCTTAATTTCCTAAAATGAATTTCTGATTGACATTAGTGATTCTGTTAAATGTCTATAAAAGGCAAAGGCAATTGGAAACAGAAGTTTGCATTTTATACTTCCAAAGCCAGTTTTGTTCCACTACTGTTTTTTATTTTTCCTAAAAAACTGTCCCACAAAAATCAAGAGGCTTCTATAAACTTAGGGTAACTAGAAGGAATTTAGACTTTTAATAAATTTAAATTTCCATGATTAATAAAGGACACTTTTAAAAGAGTGTAGTAAGTTTTCAGTTTGCCAGTGATTTAACTCAGATCAGCTGAAGCACGTTTTAACTCTCCCCTATGGACCATTTCCTTTCTTTTAAGCAAAAAAGAAAGAAATTGACTTAGTCTTGGGGACGGCCTAACAGCTACAGAAACAGAAGTAATTTATTTTCTCAATCTCTTTCTTTCTTTTATAATACCATTCACTAGTTAATTCAACCATAGGCATGATTTCACATGTCCAACTTCTTTCCTTTTGTAAAAATCTCTTCCAATCACATCGTCTTTTTCTTAAAAGCTTCGAATTGCCCTCACTCATTTCATTCAAAAAGTTACCAAGCCATGAGATTCAACATGATTCTGGGATACAATCAGTTCTCAGAAGTATCTGGATCCCAGGATACAATCAGAAACCTTGGCATGGCCCAATACACAAACACCCACAGCTTTCTGATCAGCAGTTTGTTTTTGTTTGTTTGTTTGTTTGTTTGTTTTTGAGTTGGAGTCTCACTCTGTCGCCCAGACTGGAGTGCAGTGGCCGCTCCCGGCCACCGCAGCCTCGACCTGCTGGGCTCCCGAGATCCTTCCGCCTCAGCCTTCCAAGTCACTGGAACTACAGGCGTGCGCTACCACGCCCAGCTAATTTTTTGATGTATTGTAGAGATGAGGTCTCGCCAAGTTGCCCAGGCGGGTCTCGAGCCCGCAGGCTCAGGCAATCCACTCACCTCAGCCTCCCAAGGTGCGGGATTACAGGCTGAGCCATCGAGCCCGGCTCTGATCAGCAGTTTTTGAAAACAAAGTGTTGTCATGGAAGTGGAAAGGGGATTTTCCTATTATTAGGAACCTACTAAGTGGCAGGCATTATGTCAAACATCTGGCCTTCATTACCCTACTAACTCCTCAGAAATCTCTGTAGTATATGAATGTCACCGATGAGAAATTAATTCTAAAGTTGTCCTCTACCCAAGGTTATATATTTTGTGCCCAGAAAGTGACACAGCAGAATTTGAATGCAGGTCTCTTATCTCTGAAGCCCATGTTTTTCCTCCTGCATTGCATTGCTGCCCCCAGGAAATTGTTTCCTTGGTTGACAATATCATCAGGAAGGAGAGACTAGGACTCACTTCTTCAGAGTTAGTAGCAACATTTTTTCCATCCTTTAGCGTGGATAATGCATAGATGCCACCAATCCTGTTGAGGGTAGAAATAATCTCAAGGTTGGTCTTCATCTTCCTAGCCACCCTAGCTCCTTTCTTGCTCACATATAAGAAATAATTCCCAAAGTACTCTGTGAAAAGAACCCTTGGAGTGGAGAGAAAGCACAAGATGATGCACTGAGCATCATATGAACTTAAGCATTTCTTAGATTCTTACGCAAAGTGAACTAAAATTTTGTAAAATGCAAGTTTTTAAGAATAGCATATGACTGGGAATGGTGGCTCACACCTATAATCCCAGCACTCTGGAAAGTGGAAGTTTGAAATCAGCCTAAGCAACATAGTAAAACCATACCTCTAAAAAAAGAAGGAAAAAAAAAAAAAAAAGCCGGGTATGGTGGTACACACCTGTAGTCCCAGCTACTCAGGAGGCTGAAGTGGAAGCCAAGAAGGTCAAGGTTGTGGTGGGCTGTGATCGTGCCACTGCATTCCAGCCTGGGTGACAGAGCAGGAACCTGACTCAAAAAAAAAAAAAGAAAGAAAAGAAAAGAAAAGAAAAAAGAATAGCATGATATATGGTTTTTTTAATTTTTAATTTCAATAGCTTTGGAGGGTACAAATAATTTTGGTCTGGGCTTTTAAGTGTTTCTGTCATACCCACCGGTGCACATTGTACCTGACAGATGATCTTTTGTCCCTCCACCTCTTCCCTCCTCCCCCTTCTGAGTCTCCAATGTCCATTATATAATTTTCTATGTCTTTGCATATCCTTAGTTTAGCTCCCACTTATAAATGAGAACAAGCAGTGTTTGATTTTCTGTTCCTGAGTTAGTTCACTTTGAATGAACTAACTTTGGATGCATCCAAGTCGTTGCAAAAGACATTATTTCATTCTTCTCAATGGCTGAATAGGATTCCATAGTGTATGTATACCACATTTTTATTATCCACTGATTGGTTGATGGACATTTATATTGATTGCACATATTTGCAATTGTGAATTGTGCTGCAATGAAAATGTGGGTGAAAGTGTCTTTTTTAATATAACGACCTCTGTTCCCTAGGGTAGATACCTAGTAGTGGGATTGCTGGATCAAATGATAGATCTACTTATAGTTTGAGAAATCTTCAAACCGCTTTCCATAGAGGTTGTACTAATTTACACTCCCACCAACAATGTATAAATGTTCCCTTTTCTCTGCATCCACCAGCAATTCTGACCGGTGTAGGGTAGCATCTCATTGTGGTTTTAATTTACATTTCTCTGATGAGAATGATGTTAACATCTTTTCATGTTTGTTGGCCATTTGTATATCTTCTTTTGAAAGATGTCTGTTCATGTCATTTGTCCACTTTTTAATGGAGTTATTTGTTTTTTCCTTGCTGATTTGTTTGAGTTCTTTGTAGATTCTAGATATTAGTCCTTCATTAGACGTATAGTTTGCAGATATCATCTCCCATTCTATAGGTTGCCTATTTGCTCTATTGATTATTTATTTTGCTGTGCAGAAACATTTTCATTTAATTAAGTTCCACTTATTTGTTTTTGTTTTTGTTGCATTTGCTTTTAGGGTTTTAGTCATAAATTCTTTGCCCAGTCCAATGTCCATAAGAGTTTTTCTTGGGATTTCTTCTAGGATTTTTGTGGCTTCAGGCCTAACATTTAAGTCTTTAATCCATCTTGAATTAATTTTTGTATATGAGGAGAGACAGAGATCGTTTCATTTTTTAGATGGTTTTGTTGAATAGGATGTCCTTTCCCCAGTGTGTGTTTTTTTCTACTTTGTCAAAGATCAGTTGGTTATAGATATTTGGGTTTATTTCTGGGTTCTCTATTCTGTTCCATTGGTCCATATGTCTGTACTTGTACAAATTCCATGATGTTTGGATTACTACAGCCTTGTAGTATAATTTGAAGTCAGGTAGTATGATGCCTCCAGCTTTGTTCTTTTTGCTTAGGATTGCTTTGGCTATTCTGGCTCTTTTTTGGTTCCATATGAATTTTAGGGTTGTTTTTTCTAATTCTGTGATAAATGATGTTGGTAGTTTGATAGGGATTGTGTTGAATCTGTAGATCACTTTGGGTAATGTGGTCATTTTAACAATGTTCTTTCAATCCATGAGCATGGACTCTCTCTCCATTTGTTTATTTCTTCTACAATTTCTTTCATCAGAGTTTTATAGTTCTTCTTGTAGAGATATTTCGCTTCCTTAGTTAAACATATGCCAGGTGCTTTAGCTTTTGGCTGCTTTTGTAAATGAAATTGAGTTCTTGATTTGATTCTCAGCTTGGTTGCTATTGGTGCATAGCAGTACTACTGATTTGTGTGTGTTGATTTTGTGTCCTGAAACTTTATTGAATTAATTTATCAAGTCCAGGAGTCTTCTGGAGGAGGCTTTAGAATTCTCTAGGTATAAGATCCTATTGTCAGCATATAGAAATAGTTTGACTTCTTCTTTTCCAATTTGGATATCTTTATTTCTTTTTCTTTCCTGATGGCTCTGGCTAAGACTTCCAGTACAATGTTGAATAGAAGTGGTGAAAGTGAGCATCGTTGCCTTGTTCTGGTTCTGAGGGAGAATGCATTCACCTTTTTCCATTCAGGATGACATTGACTGTGAGTTTTTCATATATAGCTTTTATTGTTTTGAGGAGTGTTTCCTTTATGCATATATTGCTGAGGGTTTTTATCATGAAGGGATGCTGGATTTTATCAAATGCTTTTTTCTGCATCTATTGAAATAATCATATGATTTTTGTTTTTAATTCTGTTTATGTAATAGATCATGCTTATTGACTTGCATATGTTAAACCACCCTTGTATCCCTGGGATAAAACCCGTTTAAGCACGGTGTATTTTTTTAATGTGCTGTTGAATTCAGCTTGTTAATATTTTGTTGAGGATTTTTTTGTGTCTATGTTCATAAGGGTTATTGGTATGTAGTTTTCTTTTGTTGTTGTGTCTTTTCCTGGGTTTGGTATCAGAGAGATACTGGCTTCATAGAATGAGTTAGGGAGGATTCCTTCCTCTTCAATCTTGTGGAATAGCCTCAGAAAAATTGGTACCAGTTCTCCTTTGAAAATCTTTTAGAATTCAACTGTGAGTCTATCAGGTTCTGGACTTTTTGTTGTTGTTGGGAGACTTCTAATTATTGTTTCAATCTCACTACTTGTTATTGGTTTCTGTTTCTTCCTAATTCAAGGTTTGGGGGTTGTATGTTTCCAATAATTTATTCATTTCCTCTAGATTGTCTATTTTGTTTGCATAGAGATATTCATAATAGTCTCAGATGATCTTTTGTATTTCTATAATATCAGTTATAATGTCTCCATTTTCATATCTGATTGAGCTAATTTGAATCTTGTCTCTTTGTTTCTTAATCTAGCTAGTGTTCTATCAATTTAATATATGTTTAATCTTAATTTTCTGAGATCACAGAATAAGATAGTCAAGTGACAGGCGTTTTAGATAAATACAAAAATAAAAACACAAAGACCCAGAGAGGGCCATTGTGAGTTGACCCAGTCACATACCAAATAAATGGCAAAATCAGGATTCATACTCAGTCCTGCATGATTCCAAAGAATCTGAGCTCTTTCTAATACATCAATAGTTCTCACCCACAGTGTGTATTAGAAGCACCAGAGAACTTGTACAAGTAGATGCCCAGGCTTCAACTAATGGTCATTGAATACGAATTTCCAGGGTCAGAACATGTTTTGTTTTGGTTTTTTTTGTTTAAACAATTTTCCAGGCAACTCTGCTATAATGCTGAAGTTTGATAACCCCACTACTACATCATGCTGCCTTATGGTCTTATAAAAATTGTCCTCGATTGCCTGACCCCAGGGGTTTGAGACCAGCCTAGGCAACTTGGCAAGACCTCGTCTCTACAATAAATAAATTTAAAAAATTAGCCAGGCTTGGTGGTGTGCACCTATAGTTCCAGTTAATTGGAAGGCTGAGGCAGAAGGATCACTTGAGCCTTGCAAGTTCAAGTTGAGGCTGTGATGGCTGTGAGTGTGCCAACAGAGTGAGATTTCGTCTCAAAAAAAAAAAAAAAAGATCCTCACTAAAAGCAACAACACTTTTAGATTAATTCTTTACATCTTATGGGAGTTACTAACAAACTAGCAAACTTCTCACATTTTGTGAATCTGTACATGGACTATGACTTTTTTTGCTTTATTTTTATTTTTTTTATATATAATATTTTTTATTGTGATATTGAGGGGTACAGTTAAGGGTTAGGTACACAAATATGTCTCGTTCAGGCACCCTTGTTGATAAGGAGTGTCCCCCCATCCCCAGACAGGTATTTACTGCCATTAATC
>CAUYQG010263909.1:0-45409 GCA_963574415.1 Tarsius wallacei
TTCCGGCTACTCGGAAGGCTGAGGCGGAAGGATCGCCGGAGCCCAGCGGGTCGAGGCTGCGGTGGCCGGAAGCGGCCACGGCACTCCAGTCTGGGCGACGGAGTGAGACGCCAACTCAGAAAAAAAAAAAAAAAAAAAAAACAGAAAAGCAAACCCCAAATAAGCAGAAACTAGGAAATTAAATGTCAAAGCAGAAAAAAGATTGAAGACAAAAATAGAGAAAGTCACTAAAGCCAAAATCTGGTATTTGAAAGATAACATTGATAAACTTCTAGCCGGACTTATCAGAAAAAAAAAAAGAAGACATACATTTCAGTATTAAGAATGAAAATGGGTATATCACTATGGATCCTTCAAACACTAAAATGATAAGAGGACATTATTAATAACTTTTATCTCAATAAGTCTGATAACTTAGATCAAATGGACACATTCCTTGAGAAACTACCAAAGTATACTTAAGAAATACTAGGTAATCCGAAAACTTTCCCACAGAAAAATCTGGTTGCTTCACTGGCCAACTCTACGAACACTTAAGGAAGAAATAATATCATTTTAATATAAACTTTCTCAGAAGTAGAAAAGGAGAGAGCAATTTTCAACTAAGTTTATAAGACCAGCATTACCTTGATACCAAAACTAGTTAAATATTTGATAAAACTATAGGCCAATATCTCTCATGAACATAGATACAAAAATGGTAAATCAGATATTGGCAAATACAATCCAGAATATAAAAAGAATAGAAAATACATCTTGTCCAAGTAGGCTTTATCACAAGAATGCAAGATTTGTTGAGATTCATTAATCAATCAATGCAGTTTATCATATCAGCAGGCTGAAAAAAGACCATATAGTCATCTCAGTAGATACAGAAAAAGTATTTTATAAAAATCTATTATCCATTTCTGATAAAACTTAATAAAACAAGGAATGGAAGGAAAGTTTTCTCTATCTGAACAAGAATGTTGGCTTTTCCCATTCCTACTCAACATTGTCCAGAAGGTCCTAGCTAGTGCAATAAGACCAAAAAAAAAAAAGAAAGAAAAGAAATAGATGTAATGATTGGAAAAGGAAAAAAATGCCTTTATTTGTAGTTATCATTATTGTCTACGTAGAAAATTCAAAGAATCTACAAAAAGCTACTGGATCTAGTAGGTAAGTTTAGCGAGGTCACAGGATACAAGGTCAGTATATTAAGAATAATTGTAGTTTTCTATACTAATGGGAAACATTTTGAATTTGAAAAAGCTTAAAAGTGTTATTTATAATAGTATCCAATTTATTTATTTATTTGAGTCAGAGTCTCACTCTGTCGCCCAGGCTGGAGTGCTGTGGCACACAACCAGCCCAGCATCGACCTACTGGGCTCCAGTGATCCTTCTGCCTCAGCCTTACAAGTAGCCGGAACTACAGGCGCGTGCTACCATGCCTGACTAATTTTATTTATTTATTTATTGTAGAGATGAGGTCTCGCCAAGTTGCCCAGATTGGTCTTGAACCTGTGGGCTCTGACAATCCACTTGCTTCCACCTCCCAAAGTGCTGGGATTACAGGCTGAGCCACCGACCTGGCCAGCATCCAAATAATTTAAATAACAAAGGGTAAATCTAACAAAATATGTGCACGATTTACATGCTGAAAACTGAAAAACATTGATGAGAGAAATCAAAGAAGACCTAAACTAGTGGTCAGATGTCTTTATGGATTAGAAGACTCAATGTTGTTAAAATGTCATCTCTTCTCAAATTGATCTATAGATTCAATGCAATTGCAATGATAATCTCAACAGTCTTTTTTTTGGTGTGGAAATCGGCAGGCTATTTTTTCAATTTATATAAAGAAGTAATGAAGTTAGAATAGTCAAAAACAATTTTACTTTTTAAAAAAAATTAGTTTAAAAATAGAGTCAGAGTCTCACTTAGTTGTCCAGACTGGAGCACACAATCACTGCAGCCTCAAGCTCCTGGACTCAAGAGATCCTCCTGCCTCAGCTTCCTGAGTAGCTAGGAGTATAGGTGTATGCCACCACACGCAGCTCGGAACAATTTTTAGAATTATTCTAAAGTTACAATAATCAAGACAAAATGATTTTTTCAAATGTGGTAAAAGACCCACAACATGTGATCTACCTTTTAAACAAATTTTTAAGTGTACAGTATTGTTAGCTATAAGCACAAAGTTGTATAGCAAATCTCTTTAGCTTTTTCATCTTGCATGACTGACACCTTATACCCATTGAATAGTCCAACCTATAAGCCCTGATAATCACCATTCTACTTTCTGCTTGTAAAAGTTTGACTATTTTAGGTAATTCATGTAAGTGGAATAATGCAGTTTTGTCCTTCTGTGACTAGCTTATTTCACATAGCATATTGTCTTCAAATTTTGTTGTCACATGTTGTGGCATGTGACAGGATTTTCTTTTAATGACTGAATAATATTCCATTTATATATCTATATCTATATACACATACACACCATCCATCAGTGGACATTCAGATTGTTTCTACTTTGTTGTTGTGAACAAATGCTGCAGTTAACACAGTAGTGCAGATATCTTATTTTAATTCTTTTGGATAAATACCCAGAAATGGGATTGCTGGATCATATGGTAGTTCTATTTTTAATTTTTTGAAGAACCTTCATATTGCTTTCCATAACAGATGCATCATTCCCAACGACAGTGTACAAAGGTTCCAATTCCTCTACATACTCACTAACATTTGTTATATCCTGGGTTTTGTTATTGTTGTAGTTTATAATAGCCATCCTAACAGGTGTGAGGTGATATCTCATTGTGATGTCGATTTGCATTTCCATGAGATTAGGGATGTGGAGTATCTTTTCATATACCTGTTGGTTATTTGTATGTCATCTTTGGAGAAATGTGTATTCAAGTCTTTGGCCTGTTATTTTTGTTTGGTTGTTTTGCTACTGAGTTGTAGGAGTTCCTTATATATTTTTGATATTAGCCTTTTATCAGATTTTTTTTGGTTTACACATATTTTCTCCCATCCTGTAGGTTGCTTTTTCGCTGTGCTGACTGTTTCCTTTGCTGTGCAAAAAACTTTTTATTAATAGCTTGATACGGTTCCACTTTAGTTTTGCATTTATTGCCTATGCTGCCGGTATCATAGTGAAGAAATCATTGCCAAGACCAATGGCATGAAACTTTTCTATGTTTTCTTATAGGAGTTTTACGGTTTCAAGTCTTACTTTTCTTTTCTTTTTTTTTTTTTGAGTCAGAGTTTCATTCTGTTGCCCAGGCTGAAGTGCGGCGACACGCTCACAGCCACTGAGCCTCAACTTGCTGGGTGATCCTTCCACCTTAGCCTTCCAAGTAGCTGGAACCACAGGTGTGCACTACCATGCCCAGCTAATTATTTATTTATTGTAGAGATGAGGTCTCACCAAGTTGCCCAGGCTGATCTTGAACCCCTGGGCTCAAGCAGCCCTCTTGCCTCAGTCTCCCAAAGTGCTGGGATTACAGGTGTGAGCCACCGTGCCTGCCTCAGGTCTTACATTGAAGACTTTTAAAAAATTGAGTTGGAGTCTTACTCTGTTGCCCAGGCTGGAGTGCAGTGGCATGCTTATGGCTCACTGCAGCCTTAACCTCCTGTGCTCTCTCAAGCAATCTTCCTGCCTCAGCCTTCCTTGTAGCTGGGACTACAGGAGCACACCACCACACCCAGCTAAATTTTTTATATGTTGTAGAAACAAAGTCTTGCTGTGTTGCCCAATAAATCCTCCTCTCTTGGCCTCCAAAGTGCTGGGTTTACAGGCATGAGCCACTGTGCCTGGCCAACATTTAAGTCTTTAATCCAGTTTGAGTTGATTTTTTGAGTATGATATAGGTTGAGTGTCCACTTTCATTCTTTTGCATGTGGCTATCCAGTTTTCTCAACACCATTTATTGAAGATGCTGTCCTTTCCCCCATTGTGTATTCCTGTCACTTTTGTTGAAGAACAGTTGGTCAAGTATGAGGGGGACCTCCCAAAACCCAGAATTTATTTATTAAAAGATGTATATTTATTATTAGTTGTTTAAACTTCAGTCACATTCAAGTATCCTCCATTTGATACAATATACCTATCAAGTGCTTTTCCCACTGCACAGAACAGTTTTTGAGCTTGTCAATTTTGATGCCTTTTAGTGCTTCTGCTGTTTTTTGTTTTACCTCCTCCACATCAGCAAAACATTTTTCTTTGAGGACTTTTTTCATCTGGGGAAACAAAATCATGCTGTTTTTGGCCAAAAACTGCTGAACACTCAGAGCAGTATGGGCAGGTGCCTTGTCTTGGTGGAGGAAATTACCCATCTTGAAATGGGCAAACGCATTGAAAGAATCTCCAAAAAAAATTCACAGAAACTGAATGCAGCCAGTCACAATGCTAGCTGTTAGACTGATGCCGATGGGTTCCTAGAACACTTAACTAGCAGGGGAAACCTATACTACAAGGGGCCTGCCCTCCAAAAAGATAATTCAAATTTTTTTTGGATTCCCCCCTCAAATTTGAAGACAATGTGATATTGATGAAAGAATAGACATATAGGTCAATGGCACACCACAGAGTTCAGAGATAGATCCATATAAACATGGTCAATTGATTTTCCACAAATGTGCCAAGATAACTCATTGGAGAAATGATAGTCTTTCTACAGAATGGTGCTGGAGCAAATGGGTATCCATATGTTCAAAAAATGAGCCTTGATCCATACCTTGTACATATGCAAAAATTAACTAAAAATGTATCATAGATCATAATGTGAAACCTAAAACTGTGACATTGCTGGAACTTCCTGTCTCATTATGTTAGCCACATGTGGCTATATACATTTAAGCTAATTAAAACTAAATAAAACTTAAAAATTCAGCTCCTCAATTGTTCTAGTCACATGTCAAGTCCTCGATAGCCACATCTAGCTAGCTATAGCTAGTGTATTGGTTAGCACAGATTATATAATATTTCTGTCATCACAGAAAGTTATATTGTACAATGTTTTTTAGAAGAAAACAGGATAAAAATCTTTGGGATCTTAGTAGGCAAAGATTTCTTAGGACACAAAAGCATGAACCATAAAATAAAACAATTAACAAATTGGATTTCATCAAAATTAGAACCTTCTGGTCTTCAAAAATCTCTGCTAAGAAAATGACAAGCCAAGCCACAGAGCAGGAAAAATTTGCAAAACATATATTTGGTAAAGAACTAGCAACCAGTGTATAAATAACAAAACCTTCAAAATGTAATAACAAAAGAAATTAAAAAGTAGGCAAAAAATTTGTACAGACACTTCAAGAAAGAAGAGAGATGGATGGCATATTAGTTAACATTTCTAATCTTATACAAGTATGCATTAGTATTTTTTTTTTAATCAGTAGGGGTTATCTGGTTGGGAAGTTTATGATCCACTTTTATTTTCTTGGTACCTCACTGGATCTTACTTACTTTTAAAGTGCTAATCTTAACAAAACCAGAGGAAAAAATCTGTAATGAGATGTGTATGTGTGTCTAAAAAAGCAAACATCTTTTTATAGTTGTTTCTGGTTGACTAAGAGTATCAGTAGTGAATGTAAAAGGAAGCAGCAGGCTCTTAGGTAATCATTTATAGTTTTATCAGTTTATATGATCATGTTAATGAACTGACTTGTTCAGCCTGTTTGGACCATGAGAAAATGTGACCTTTCTAATTGTATTCAAATCAGAGCTTGAAAACAAATATGTGATTTGTTTTTCTTGTCTTAACCTGCCTAGATTTTCCTTAGGCAAAAGTGGTGGGCAGACTAGTGGCCTCCTTAAAGATGTCCATGTCCTAATCCCTGAACCCTGTGAATATGTTACTTTACATGGCAAAGGCAAAAGAAACTTTGTAGATGTGATTGAGTTAAGGATCTTGAGATGGGTAGATTGTCTGGATCATCCAGGTGGGACCAATTAATCACAAGTAAGTGAAAGAGGGAGGCAGGACAGTCAGAGTCATGGATGCAGTATGTGAAAGACTCAACTGCCTATTTCTGGTTTTAAAGATGGGTGCAGGCCACAAGTCAAGGGATGCGGGCAGCCGTAAGAAGCTGAAAAGGGCAAGAAAATGGATTCTTCCCTAGAGCCTCCAGAAGGAATGTGGAGAACAAGAACTGGAAGACAAGACATTTGTGTTGTTTTAAGCTTCTGGGTTTTTGGTAACTTGTTACAGCAGCAATAGGAAACCAGTGCAACATGCCTACAGGACTCTTCCAATTGTAGGCTCTAAAACAAGTTCTCACTCATAAGCGGACCCTGAACATTTATCATAATACTGTAAGAAAGGGACTGGCAGTAGTGGGAAACTGCCGAGGTGGGGGAGAGGTGGGCACAAAACCTCAATAAGAGTGCCTGATCCCAAACCAGGCGAAATGAGACCAAAGGGAGGCCCAAACTTCACCTGTACAATGACTACTTAGGTACCTAATCCTGAATTGTACCCCACATCTTTAAATGAAAATTAGAAACAGCAACAACAAAAAACCCAATTAATTGCACACATATATTTTTTTTAAAGCACTCATGCTTTTTTTTTTTTGAGTTGGAGTCTCATTCCGTCGCCCAGGCTGGAGTGCAGGGGCACGCTCACAGCCACCCCCATGTCGACCTGCTGGCCTCCAGCAATCCTTCCGGCTCAGCTTTCCAAGTAGTCGGAACTACAGGTACACACTACCATGCGCAGCTAATTTTTTATTTATTGTAGAGATGAGGTCTTGCCAAGCTGCCTGGGCTGGTCTCGAACCTGCAGGCTCAGGCAATCCACTCGCCTCTGCCTCCCAAAGTGCTGGGATTATAGGCTGAGCCAGCGAGCCGTCCCTTTTATTTTTTATCTTTTAAGTTTTACTGCCAGGCCCGCCAGGCTCTCCAGTGAGCAGATTTTTGACCCTTACCCTCCTACCCAACTCTATGAAATACTCAGTTCACAACGTTTGCCCATTAAATGTACTAAAAAGGATAAAGGCATTGTAAATCAACCCAGACATCAGCTATCCTTCTCAGCAAGTGGGCTATGGGCCACCTGCATCACAGTCACCACTGTACGTATGCACCACAATTTATTTACCAGTTACCAGTTGATGGACATTTGTTTGTAATTATGCATTTGTAATTTGCACACAGATTTTTGTGTAGATAGATATATTTTTTCATTTATCTTGGATTAATACTTTGTAGTGGTATTTCTAGATCATATAGGGTGTTTTTTTTTTTTTAACTGCCAACTCTTTTTCAAAGTGGTTGTACCATTTTACATACCAGTAATTATGGAAGTTCCAGTTTAAATACTATGGAATGGTACATGAAATGAATGAGAAATGAAAGACATTCACTCTACTCCAAAATCCCTTTCCATCACTAACCCTTTACATTTGGAGACATCTCATGGATCACCTACTAGTAACTTGATCACATTTGTTTACAAAATAGTGAAAACCATATCCCTTCATATTAAATAGTATAGCATTGGAACCAATTATTTTATTGTAATGATATTTGGCTTATAATGGAATGTTGGACATTAAGGAACTTATTTATGACAAAAACTCAAAATTTTATCTTATATTTTTCTAGCTTGTGGTAACATGTGAAACAGTCATTTGGCATCTATTGCAAGTTCATTGATATATATTGTGCAATAGTAATTTATGTGACATCTTCCACCTGGTGTTTTCTATTCACGCAGACAATGCAGTCTTGTTTTCGTCCTCGAAGAAGGTATGGAAAGATGCACTCGTGATTCCTGAAAACCACTTCTCAACTGATCAATTATATCTCAGTATATACGTCCATCTCTTCATTTGCTTTTTAGTGCAGTTTGAATGAAAATCTTCAAGGAAACATACATTAAAAAAAATTGTGCTGGCAAAAGTTTGTCTTGTATAATCACCAGCAATTTCTTTATGTCCCCTGAGAGGGGACATCTGAGTGGTTTGATAGATTTATGATGCTTCCTCAGAGGCAGTATCAGAGTATAAAGGGTTAAGTTTCTAGAATTGGTAGAAATTCTAAAATTTGTTAAAAGTGGTTGGGATAATTAAATTCAGTAAGTGATTTACATATGGTTCATATATAAATGAACCATAAGTCTTCATGTTAGCCAAAATGGCCATAATTTCCTTATGCTATCTACAATGTGCTCTGGCTCTTCAGGTATAATCTGAGAACTGCCATCATCCTACATGGATTGTTGAGGGATTGTTAGACATTTTTAGCATTGTTAGACAAAAGGTTGGAGTATATTTTGGTCTGAATTTACACATTCATGGAGACTACACCAAATCACAGCTTTGTCTGTTGTAAGACTTGAAAGAAGAAGGAAAAAAGAGATTGGAATTGCCTGATTAGAGGGAGCAAATTGGAGAATGGTTTTGAGTTGTGAAGCAGGATTTTGGAGTCAGGTATTATGATTAGTGGTTGTTTTATAGTATTGAATGGTTCATTTACAGCTGAGAGAGTAGTGACTGCCCGATCTTTAGTTCTGTATGCAGCTCCTTTTTGGGCCACTGCTAGATACTCCTTTCATAAATGAAAGACTCCTAATGGGCCTTGGCTCCAAAATCTTGAAGAAGATTAAGTGAAGGTTCAAAATTAATCTTTTTTCCCCCCTCAAAGGCATTGAGCTTCTTTATTTGGGAGGAACTATGCTAGGTACTGACAGTACAGAAATGAACTAGTTGCAGCCCTTACCCTTAACAAGTCTGACTTTCCTTTGCATCTCTCAGAATTCTGAGATCTCAGACAGATGGGTAGGTAGTGGTGTAGGTATAGGACCTTAGCTGACTTGCACCCAGCATCGTGAAATACTGGGACATAGAAGTGATACGTGAAATGACAAGATCTGGTTTTTTTTAAGCTCCATTTCCTGGTATGAGATTTTCTGTTTCTGAATCCCAAGTTTGATATTCTGGTTTGGCCAGATCATGTCAACTTTTTTTTTTGAGTTGGGGGTCTTACTCTGTCACCCAGACTGGAGTGCAGTGGCACGATCATGGTTCACTACAGCCTCGATCTCCTGGGTTCAGGCAATCCTTCCATGTCAGTCTCCCAAGCAGCAGGAACTACAGGTGCTCACCACCATGCTCAGCTAATTTTAAAAAATTTTCTGTAGAGTCAGGGTCTCGCTGTGTTGCCTGGGCCAAATTCCTGGGCTCAGGCAATTCTCCTACCTCGGCCTCCTGAAGTGCTGAGATTACAGGTGTGAGCCACTGCATATGGCCAGTTTTTTGTTTTTATTTTGCTTGTGTGTGTTTGGGCAAGGGTGGTAAGAAAGAGAAAGTGGGCCCCTGCCTGCCAGCAGGCTGAGAAGAGAAGTTGCTCATCCCATGGCAGAAAGGAAGGGAGAGGGAGCTGTGATGGCTGATTCTCAATTTTAAATTGTTTCCTATTCTTTGTTGTAATCTTCCTCCAGTAAAGATCCTCACTTCACAACACCCAGATGTTAATGGTGCTTTAGGGACAGAAGGAGAGGGCTGTATTCACAGTAGGGGTGAAGTATAGTAAAGAGAGGGTAGATGGGGAAAAGGAACAGAGAATTGGGTTGAAATCAGGATTTAGTATTAAAAAGTGACAAGGGATCATTGGAAAGGTGGGAACACCCTTCATGGGATCCTTGAAACTCTCAAGGAAGGGTCCGAGTCTCCTATAGTTACATAGGGTGTGGTGAATTTTTATTTGAATGTTAAATGAAGGTACAACTTCTTTCCTTGAAGATTTATTTTTTATAAAGTCAGATTTGAATTCAACACTGATCACAAATATGAGAATAGCTATCTGAAAGTCATGAGCTATATGATAGGTTTCTTTACGAATTATCCAGTTCAAACTGATAGTTAAAACATAATTTGGATATTAAGAGATAAAACTTTTTAAATGACGGAATGTGACCCAAACATGTCATGTTAAGACATGCGGATTTAGGATTCTACAGTAACAGCATCATACCCATTTAGTAGGAACAGAAAGAAGCTTTTGGTCATGCAACAGTTGGCTGAGATTGTAGATAGGTATGAGAAAAAGGAAATGATTATGTTATAAAAGAATAGGAAATAACATGAATCGGGCCTATGCTAGACACTTAATACATATTTTCTTTTTTAAAAATAATTTCTTTTGAGATAGGATTATGCTTCATCCCCCAGGCTGGAGTGCAGTGATGCGATCATAGTTCACTGCAGCCTTGAACTCCTGAGCTCAAGTGATCCTCCTGAGTAGCTGGAACTACAGGCATGTGCCACTACACCACCTAATTTTTACGTTTTTTTTTGTAGAGACAGGATCTCATTCTTTTGCCCAGGCTGGCCTCAAACTATCTTCCTGCCTCAGCCTCTCAGCATCCTGTGATTACAGGGTTGAGCCACCCCACAACCCTGCTCTTTCTTAATGCTCTTTACTGTCCGAAGAAGTGAGTGGTAGCATCTCTACTTTTTAGATGAGGGGAACTGAAAATTAGTTTCAACATTTAAGAGGTAGAGCTGGTATTAAAACTCTTATCAACTTTAAGGTCCATGTTCTTTTCATTCACCAGGTTGCCATGTAAACTTTGCCATATACTTAGCACCTTGGCCTTGTGTGGTTCAGGTCTCTTTGTCCCAGTTTCATACCAAATCTTGTTGTTCTTTCAGAGAACTTTTACAGAAACCTTCTGAAAAGACTTTTTGAGATGTTATAGGTGACAAGTATGTGACTTACGCTCAGGAGTAGTAAACAGGTTAAATTCCTGGGTTGTCTAAAGTTCCCAACTATGTTTTGTGAGGTAATTATAAAAATGCTGGCAAACTCTTTCCATTAGTGGTTCTTGCATACAGTATGCACTTCTTATGTTGTGGGACTCTTTTTGTTGTTGTTCAGAAATTTGCCTTAGGGGTTTTCTCAAACTCTGCCTTCTTATTCTATAGTGGTTTTTAGCTTTCTTTTTTCTTTCCAGGCTGGGTGGATGATGCAGTTTCACTTCTAGGTGTTAGGATTCTCTTTCACACTGGTTTGTCATGACCTTAAAGTATTTTAAGTTTCTCCTTTGAGATTTGTCTTACCAAATGAGTTTAAAATACCAGCAGCTGGAGAGTCCATAAGCATTGTCTGGGTTGATCAAATGTAAAACCAGCCAGTGGTCTGCCTTTTTATTTTCTTCATTTTGGCAGGTTTTTGGGTCCAGACTGGAAGGCTTGTTATGCTTCTGAATCAGCCTTTAGGTACAAGAGTTGGTAAGTGTGGTTTATGATAACAAAGATGGAAAAATGTTTGTTATGATCATCATAATTGTCTTAATTATAATTGCCATCATACTCTCTCCTGTCAGATAACTAACTGATGAGGCCTAATAGTCGTTTTAGCTGCAACCACCCACAAAAACCACACACATGGCGCTTTACTCAAAACTTTACTTTAACCACGACTTTATGATGCAAAACTGTGGAATTTTGGGTACTTTCTGTAAAATCGAAATCTTTATGGGGGTTTTCCAACATTCTAGTTGATTGTTAACAAATTATCAGTATAAGCAACAAAAGCAAAGCAGAGTTTGCTAATAAACATTGAATTCTGCTGTAGGAGGGGATACTAGTATATTCCTGAGTATTTTCACTCGAAGGAAGCCACTTTGATTGAGTTGAGAATGGATTCTCCTTTTGAAAAATGCAGTTAAACAAGAGGTATTTATATGAGATACGTAGTTGTAAAAGATAAAGATTTTAGGAGTTCACTGGCTGCTTATCTTTGCCACAAAATTTTCGGTCTTGACAAAGTAATTATATTTAATACTTTCTAATTTGTAGATTCATAATCTTATGAAAGAGATTTGAAAAGAAAAGCGAATCAATTTGTATTGTTGCACATGTGGGACAAAATAAAATTCTGCATAAGAGCTTTCTGTAAAGGGAGAACTGTTATGGGAAATTGGTTACTGATAAGATATCATGTCCCTATTCTGGAAGGGAGATAGCAAGTGGGAAGAATGTTCTCTGTATTTTGCTCCTCGGGAGATCCTTGTTTGTTCTAGAGTTGAGTCCTTGGGCAAGTTACTTTACTTCTTCAGGACTTAATTTCTTTAAAATAAGCTTCACTCCCGCTGTGTGTTTTGGTAGATACAGAATATTGTCTCAACAGTCTTCAATAGGAGTCTTTGTTATTTTATCTTGCTTATGTAAAGGTGACTTTTATGGTCATGTAATTTGTCTTGTAATAAGCACATATTTTGTTTTTTTAAAATCTGTAAGAAAAACCTGTTTTGAAGGAGTAAACTTCTTTCTGTGCAGCTCAGAAGTCAGACAAATGATCTCATGATTAGCCTTAAAATAACTACCAGAAACTTTTAGGCTATTTCCCATTAGTGCTTTATCCAAACTGTCTACCGTAGGAGGATATAGAGATCTTCAATTGAGCTTTAAATGGGTTAAATCCTTAGTTTACTGTAAAGATCTTGATAATTTCCCACTAGCACCTAAGTAATTTGTGCTGTAAAGACTGAGTTGCTGATTAGTTTCCAAAAATAAAGTATGCTTGCTTTATAAATTATGTTAAACAGAGCGAAAGAGCAAGTTATACAGGAGCAAAATCAAGCAATCCATTTGCAGAAAGTATAACCAAATAAAAAATTGGCTGAATGAAGAACAATGAATAAGAATAAAACCAAGTAAACTGAATCAAAATTTTAAAGAATAAAATTACAAATTGTATTTTGTCCATGGGTGGGAGGGATAGACAGATACCGAGTTCTAAGAAAAATTATACAGGATGGAATATCATTTAGAGCTTTAGGACCACAGCAAAGAGTGGAAGGTTTATTTGTGGAGGGAAACAAAGGTTTATCACTATACAATTTTAGGAGTAGATGTAGAAAAGGATAAGATCTCATAAATGTTAGAGAAGTGGAATGGAATTCCCAGACCTTTTAACAAATTGTTTAAAGAAATTTGCAAAAGCTTGAAACTTGAATTGGTGCTACAGCAACTTCTAAAATTAAATAAGCAAAGCCAAAGTGGCTTTCTTGCATGTTAGAGCCATACCGTATGAACTTTCAGCCTGATAACACTAATTCTTCATCTGGATAGGTAACTTTGGAGGTGGCTTGGACCTTGATCCTTAAAATAGAGGTGTTGGAAAAGCGCTATGTGACGAAAGCAGGCAGAATCACGATTACACTTCAAAGGCCACAGAAGTTTTAACTTTCAGTTGTATGTTTCAGTTGTACAATAGCTTTAGTGTTCACACCCAAGCTCCAAGGGTAGGATCTACTGAATGTAGGGTGGAGTGGCATTCTGGTTTCATTTGTTTTCTGCTGAAGCTGGCAAACTGCATGAAGATTTATATCTTAAGTGACAGGATTCAAATGAAACATGACAGACCTGCAAAAGCTGCAACTTGGCATGTCATGCAGAACTTTCCAGTGAACTAGATGGGACTGGGGAGACAAACCACACACACTGCCACATCACTCTGGGCAGTGAGAGAGATCAAAGAGAAAACCCAGGGAAGAGCAAGTCCTTGCTGGCTAATGTGTGTGTTGTAGTGTTTAGCATAGACTGTCATTTTCGTTATAGATAAAAGTATGTATCTATCTTGGGCTTGCCTTATGATGGAAAAATTTTGTTGAAATATGCTGCACTGACAGGAACAATTACTAAGTTATCACATTTGTAAAGTAGACGAACTGGTGATAAAACTAGTCATTTAACTGAAATTTAATCCTAACCCAGTTCCCAACGGTGGGTGGTAATTATTCTATTTACCAAGCCATTGAGAAAACCAGTGTCAAAAAGAGCAACCACGGTGAGCACTGCTTTGAGGAGGGAACAGGTTTTATTACATTTGGATGGATGAGGTAGTGCTGTAAAAACGTTTTAGACTGTCTGTTGTAGGACCCCGATTACTGGGTATGAACTAAAACAAACTTCAGCTGTTAGTGATACTTCCACATTGCAGACAGCAAGTTAAAGATCCCCCAGTGAAAGCAGAGGAGACAGGAGACTTAGCAGAGCACTCTTGACAGCCTGACTGGCAGTCACTGATCCAGAAGAAGGAATGAATATTGTATTACATACTCCCAAGTGTTTGTTCTGGTGATTCTCCTCAGAGTTATCATAACAACAAACGGTGGTTTTTTAATAACCAGTAAATATTTTCTGAATTAATCTGGTAACCAAACCAGTTGTACTTTAGGTTGGTCGCAGAGAGAGTACAATTGGAATAGCTGTTGAGTCACGAATGTCAAATTAAAGCCACCAGAGTCGGTCACTGTGTACTATTCTGCATCATTTATTAAATATTTTTATATATGCATTTACAAACTTTACTCATTTCAGAACTCTGCTTTCAATACTTTTTAAAACTTTTTTGCAGAGAGAGTCTCTTGTAAAATGAGATCCATATACAAAACTAGGCAACAGATATAAAAGTTTCCTTTCATACTTTTCATCCATCAAGAAAAGAAATCAGGTGACAAAAGAAATAAAACCCAAACGTGGCTCTTTCAGAAGAATAACACGTCAGTGTTCAACTATGACTTCTAATGGGATAGTTTGTATTTCCTCTTTATATGGATGTATATAGTTTTAATACTTAGCTACTATAGCATGTTGGTTCAGATGAAGAAAAAAAATAAACTCTATTGTTTGAACTAGATAATCTAGAAACCATCAATTATTCATTTCTTATAATGTGACATCAAAATTCACCCAGGAGATGACACTGATTGGCCAGCAATATGCAGTTATCCTGAACATTGCATAAAAAGTTCCCTTTAAAAAATTCATTATCTTCTTCACAAGCTAAAGTATGAGCCTCTAATTTGGCTCTCTTATTTAAAGAAATAGTTTGTTTAAATGATCAATTTAGAAGCTTAAAAGTATCTTTGAAACTAAAGTTCCTTTTCAGAAAATGAATGCTGATTTAACAGTTCATAGACTTGGAGCATTATCACTATGAGACGGAGGCACTAATGCCACTAGCAACGAGAAACAGCATCACCATGGGATAATTACATGGTACAAAATGCCCAGGGGCCTGAAACTCACTATTAATATAATTCTGGCAGCAGCATCATTTGATATTTAACCATTTAGTATTAACACACCAGCTTCAAAGATGTGCACTCCCTTTAGGACACTCGGGAGTTACAAATTTATTGTGATTGCATAATTCGTATTGCACAGTTTTATAAAAAACATAAATACTGGCTATTCTAGTTTTAAATACAAAATACATGTCATATACTTTTAAATCTATAATCTGGTTCAAGTGCAAATCAGGTGCTTTCTTTAGTCCTTCCAAAAAAGGCATTTTTAATATTTTTGGCACAAATGTTATCATGCCAACAATTCTAATTACAATACATATATCCAAACCTTTAGAGTAGCAATCATATACATACAGTATAAAACTGAGTATTTACAAATGTATTAAGCATAAAGTAACCTTAGTGGGTGAATCAGAACTAATTAGCCATACCCACACTAATAATAATTATAAAATGTAAATACAATTCCTTTATTTCGTTTGCTTATGCTGGTTGCTGTGGGTTGACATTCATGTGAGGAGGATGTCCTAGAAGACCAATTCTTTGTTTCTGCTTCCTTTGTTCTGTCATCTGGAAAGTTAAAAAGTTTCATCATTAGACCCAGATACTTCCTGTACGTCAAATCATATACTGAACCATAGATTTACCTCTGTGGTTATGGTTTATACTGAAACCCACTTTCTACAAATAGTGTACCGTCACTATATCAAACACACAGCACTTCAAAAAGGGCATCTTCCTAAGGCAGAATGGGGAATTCTGTGACCTAGTCATGCAATGTGACATTCAGAAGTATTGTTTGCTACTTGTTTCATAAAGAAACAAAAAACAGTAAAAGCACAAGATTCTTGAATGTTTCTCAAATCCATTTCCAAATGATTTGAAGACTCATTGGGAAATGGTGGCATTGTACAATAGCAACAACACGCCATACTATCAAGAAAAGCAGTGTGTTTGGAAGGCTAGGTCTGAGATAGGTCATGTCCACACTCTCCAGCAGGTCCTGATGTCTCAACAGTGTCTCTTGAGTAGTTGGTTAGAGAAAAAACTACCTAACACATCTAGGAAGATGAGAAATGTCCTCACATCTCCCTGAGATCCAGAATGATTAAATTAAATAATGCTCTGATCTTCAGTGGTATCTATGCCTTGCCACCAGTACACACTGAGGCTTGCTTAAGGTCAGAAGAGACTATTTTCTAAGACTAGTTCAAATGAAAAAGTGCTTTCAAAACCCTAAACAAAAGGTTAGAGATTAGTTTTATTCATTTTGCTGCTGAGCTAAATATGTTCTCATGTTGGTGGGTCTCTAGATCTGTTCTGATATTTTATTTATTTATTTGTTTGTGTATTTATTTATTTATTTATTGAGTTAGAGTCTCACTCCATTGCCCAGGCTGGTGTGAAGTGCAGTGGCACACTCATGGTCATCCCAGCCTCGTCCTGCTGGGCTCCAGCGATCCTTCCGCCTCAGCCTTCCAAATAACCGGAACTACAGGCGCGCGCTACCATGCCCGGCTAATTTTTAATTTATTGTAGAGACGAGGTCTCGTCAAGTTGCCAGGGCTGGTCTCAAACCTGCGGGCTCAGGCTATCTACTCACCTTGGCCTCCTAAAGTGCTGAGATTACAGGTTGAGCCACCGAGCCCCGTCTTGTTCTGGTATTTTAGGGCATACCTAATTCTCTCTCTTCATTAAGATTTTTCTTAATTCAGTTGGTCCTAGCATTGGATTTAAGGCTGAGTGTTTAAGTCAATTGAGATAAAAAGACTATATGAAACACAGATTAGATAAATGTTGTTGTCTACAAGTGGCTTAAGGTCCTACTTCTAGATTTTTGGTTTCCTAAAATTGGGGAGGAATTAGGGTAGAATCATAAAAAGAATGTAGGCTTTGGAATCAGACAGACCTACTTCTTTGTGGGTTTTTCATTTAACTTCTCAAAGTCTGTTTCTTAGTCCATAGACTCATGATGATAACTCCTATCTCATAGGTGGAGAATTAAAAGGATGTATGTAAATTTCCTAGTACAGTATCTGTCATAGTAGATGCTTAAATCTGTTTTAACTTGAACTAAGTTTTGGTACAAAATATCCTGGTACAAAATAAAACAAGAATAATTTACCTAGGTTCCATTTTAATGTGGTTATTTTTTTCTTCTTCAAAACTAGCATTACCCAAATCAAAATACTGTTTTTAGGCTCCTGTAGGAATGCTTTCTCTATTATAATTTAGATGAGAAGATTTACAAGGGTTGAGTATTTCTAAAAAATGGCTTTTTTTTTTTTTTTGAGTTGGAGTCTCACTTTGTCAGCCAGGCTGAAGTGCAGTGGCATGCTCACGGCCATCGCAGCCTCGACCTGCTGGGCTCAGGTGATCCTTCTACCTCAGCCTTCCAAGTGTGCCACCCGCCTGGCTACTTTTTTGATTAATTGTACAGACAAGCTTTCACCAAGTTGTCCAGGCTGGTCTCGAACTTGTGGGCTCAGGCAGTCCTCTCACCTCAGCCTCCCAAAGTGCTAGGATTATAGGTATGAGCCACCATTCCCGGCTAAAAGATAGCTTTTAATAAAGATTTTTATAAAGAATTAAACTAGGACATTCTGGCTAGCCTCTAAAGTTTCCTTAGGTGAGTGACAAATCTTTAAAGGAAGTATTACACAATATACTATATTAACAGAATCAGCTAAGAGGGGAGAACCTAATATGACACATGAAATAAATTCACAATTAGATAAAAATGCAAGGAATTCATTCATCTTACTGTCTGCTAGTTCAGATGTTTAGCTCAGGTTTTTTCCTACAACTATATGCTTGGTATGTAACCTTGAGAGGAAATTCAATAAAAATTACTTAAATTTTGATAAACGTGAGCATTCAAATGGATTTGGAAATCTCGGTGTGCTAAACCCTCATGAAGGATACTTTACTCAAAGCTTACATTTAAAGCTGCTGAGATCTTTCAACTCAAATGTTGAATTTAAAAGTTGGCCATTACAACTTTTTCTGTAATTTTGCTTTACATAGCTACTTGTATTTGAGATGACCTTTATGTGTGCAGATCTTCATTCCTGTTTGTTAAATCAGCTCTCTTTGACTTTTCAATTTGCCAGTTAGTCTTTTTCTTAAACTTAAGCCTCTAAATCTTTATAGCAAAGGAGTCTTCAGTTGGTGGCATGTCATCCGTGGTCATTGCTTGATACCTCATTAGGGGTCCTATAATTTTCTACGCTTGTCTTTTTAAGATAGTGATCACACCCCCTCTTCCTCATAAACGTTAAGGCTCCCTACTGATGTAGGTTAGTGGCCAATTCTGCTCAGGTAGTCATATTTCTAATAATTTCAAGTACCAACTACAAATCTATCTAATTTTGTTTTCTGTTTCCATAGAAGAATGGTTCTTAAACAATAGCATGTACCAGAATCACTCAGAAGGCTTCTTTGAACACAGATAAGAAAGCAATGTTTCTGATTCAGTAGGTCTAGGTAAGGCCCATGAATCTGCATTTCTAACAAGTTCCCAGGTGATGCAGATGCTGCTGGTCTGGGGACAGCACTTTAAGAATAACTGCACTTGATGAGCTTTTCACTGATAACCTCCAAAACAGGCCAAGATCATTTTGGGTATAATTAATATACTTTTATATACACTTTTATAAAGTATTTGGTGAATATAAAGCCTTTTTCTCAAGTAAGAGGTGATCTTGGAAAACATTCTCTGCAGCTGAGCACACAGTAGGAACATGTGCTTCACTGTTTGATCTGTTTTGATCAACCATGGCCTTTCAGACAGAATGGCTATCATTTAAGTCAATGTCACTGTCATTTAAGTGACTGCTAAATGAGAAGGAATTGTGAAACTGCAAAAGTGTCCGGTCCCTTTAGTAGCAGTCATCATTCAATTACAATTATAAGGGAACAAAAAACAAAAACAAAAACCCCACAAAACCCCTAAAGACTAAATCTGACCTATAAGAAACCAAGGCCAACATTTCTGGCCATTTAAGTTTCCACAGCTTATTACTGCATATTCTGACATAATTTCTGGCTTTATTAGCTCAATTCTGTCTATCTACTTACCTTCCTACCTACCTACCTACCTACTTACATTCATATATACTATCATGTTGTAAGGCATCACTATTACTTATTATTATTACCTATATCAAAGAATATAAACAGTGACCAGTCTATCATTAGCATATGCTCAGATAGTATTCTCTCTGGACATCTGAAGCAAAATTGACTCTTGATAAAAATATCCATCAGACTCAAATCTAAGGTAACTTCATTCAAAATTCTGATATTGAAATGTCTATTTTGAGTATTGTAAAATGTTCCATTTATAGTACATTTAAAAATCCTCAAAATTCCCATGTAGCCGATGATAAACAGTTGAAGCAATGCTGTTCTTCATATCTATACAAATGTAGAAACTAGCTCGAATCTCAGCATTCCTCCTTTTGACTAAACAAGAAGCAAAGAATATTGTGGCTTTACTAGTCGGATGTAGCCAGACATCTGAATGATCTTCATGAAAACACTAGGCATGGAGTACAAATGAGAAAATTTTAATCTAATAGTTTGGCCGCTAAATGATTAAAAGCTGGCGCAGGAAGGAAGGTTCACTGACAGCTCACAAATGCCACATTCTGGTTTATAACACATCTTAGTAGTCTTTGAAAAATGGTTCCTGTCACAGTAAGGTCTTGGTTACTCAGATTCCAAACAGCCAGGAAACTCTAGTAATCAGAATTAGTTTTTACAACCTTATAAAATAAGTCATGCTCAGAATGATGAGCCTCTAATACTGAGAAATACAAGCAAATCATCTCTTGATTCAATTATATTTATTTAATATCAATGTATAGACATTGTTCAGATTCCTAGAGTTGATCTGCAATGCTCTTTTCTTCTCTATTTTACCTGGAAAATTATTTCATAAGCTTTGAAACCAAGCTTCTGCATTACCACCTCTGAGAATGTTTTTGTGATAATTGATCCTCTCCCTAAGATCAGATTGAATAAATTCCTCCCTTTCTTCATTCCCAGAGCAACATGTTCATACCATTTAGTTATAATTTATCTCTTTACTTATTTGTCTCCCACTCCAGACTTTTAGGTCTTGAAGACAGAGAATAGGTTCTATTCATCTATGCATCCCTAGTCCCTAGTGCTGCATCTGGCAAATAGGTGTTTCATAAGTGTTGGTTGAAAGGAGGAACTGAATTAACCAGACATAGTGCCATTCCTTGGGCATGCCATGCATTTTCATGCCGTTGCTCATGCTGATTCCTTTCCGGGAAGCCCCCTACTGCATTCTCTGTCAGCTCAGAAGTCACCTGCTTATAAGACTGTAGAAGCTAAACCCTTCCTCACTCCACACCTCACAAAGGACTGCCTACCCACTTCTCTGTGCTCCATGGAACTTCATTCACACTCACAGAACTTTTCATACTGTGTCAGGTTATCGGAGGTCTACTTATTTGTCTTTCTTGCTGGATCGCGGCATCCTAGAGGGCAGATGCTATCTTAGTCCTCTTTTGTGGTCCCAGTGTAGTATAAGGAACATAGACGTACTCAGTAAGGTTTAGTATTCCATTTTCCAAGTTTGAGCAGTTATTTTAATCCTTTGTTTTCCTTCCTTCCTTAAGCAGTTAATGGTAACAAGACAATCCTCTTGTATGAAAAATGCCAAACACTGTAACATGCTAATGTGGTCTGAGTTTTCAAGCACTTCTTGTACTCCTAGCAACAACAAATGAGGGCTGTTGTCCAAGGGAAGCCAGTCACATTTTCAAGAAAGTTAACCCTTTTCAGTATTTGCTCTTTTGCATTATGAAGAAAACATGCAAGAAAAAATTAAGTTCTTACATTAGTTCTCCTCCTTGGAATAAGAATGTAAGAGAATCATATTTAGTATTCAGAATCTCTTGGGAGGGGGAGCTTCAAGATGAGATGCATCGTTAAGTAATACTTAGACTAGCAATTCTAACCAACGATTCTTGGCAATAATAGAAAAAGTGACACCACTAGCCATGATTTTGCTAATATCCTAACAACTTTTCCTCCCCAAAGTGGTAGTTTAAGAAAGCAACAACCAAAGAGGTCAGTAACAGTAAAGATTAAAACCAGAGTCATCCACATTTAAGCTATCATTGCTCCATCATGGTTTCTGAATCAGAACGTCTAAAAAAAAAACTAAGTAATGAAGCAATTTTTGTGTTTTCCAGTACTTTTATTAGTGAATGGTATGCTTTCATAGCCATTAAAAAAAATTCACAGTTTCTTGTTAATTATTCATGGAGCTTTTATTTTTTAATTCAAAACTGTTTCCCTCAGAGAGCAGGAATTCTCATTATTCCCTTTTAAGAACCAGCAGCTCTCTCACATATCTGCATGATTTTTTTAATGCAGAACAGTTAAAAAAAATCTTTATGATTGCTATAACACCAAACTAAATTCAAATCTATTCAACAAAAGTTGATTCTCAAACAAATGTATGAATGGTTTGTTAGAAGTTACATAATCAAAGAAAACATTGACTAGTTCTTTTGAAAGAAGCAAATCCTTCTCCCCCTTCCAAAAGCAGCTATGCTGAACTTTTCCTATAATACTGGGCACCTTAAAACTTAAGCAGATCAATCCTGGTAAAAGCACTTGAGAACATACTACTGGTTTCTCATTCTTCTTTCTAACCTATAATATCTTACAATAAAAAAATAGTTCAATTTCAAATTCATTCACAGAGGAAGGGCTTGCTGAAGAGCAGTTTCAGCTGCCAACTTTAAAACAAAAAATGTATAAAGGGGTGAAATCACACAGTTTAAACCATACTGGTTATAATGTCAGTGTATTAACCTTGGTCCATATGTAATCAAATTTTTCATATTTTGTTTAAACCAAAACTTTGGTTTAAAAGAATAGTTCTACCTCGGATTTTTAAAATACCAGTGTCTACTATGCTCACTTGTATACAGTGACAATGAATGGATTCTCTCCATACCATTTAAGTACATGATACAACTTCTGAAACTTTAAGGTTCTTTTTTTAAAAAAAGGAATAAGACTTAAACAGTCAACCATGAAAGGCAAACAGTAGAATGACATAACAAAGCAAATCAAAACACATACACACCAGACTAGGGGATCAGGAGCTCCTGCCCTGCATTGTCACATGAAATTGAATAAATTTCCTAAGAGCCTTCTAGGCTTATTGGCGTCCTCATCAAGAAAATGAGGGAATTGGGTGAAATGACATCTAAAGTCTTGGGTACCCTTCCATACCTATATTCTTTCTGCTAATTCCACAGCTTAACTCACTCCTTTGACAAGGCTCACTGGTTTGCAAAGTGTGCATTGAAGCAGCTCCAGAATCATTCTCAGTGAGCAATTCAAAACAACAGATTCTTAGCACTGAAAGGACAGGTAGAGCCAGTAGGGAGGGGTTGCTTGGTTTTACCACCACAGAATACCCAATAATAGTTTGCTTCAGATACATTTTAAGAAACGCTGTAGTAAATTTGAAACACTCAATTTCTCATATCAACAGAAACGTGCCCTCAAAGAACTCCCAAGTGTGATAATGAGAAATAGTAATGAGTGAGCAAGAATGTGTTTTGGTTACCTTGGCACATGAGAGCTAGATAGTCTGTTGTAATTCCAGTACCATGGGCATGAAACAAAGATCATCTGTTTCTTTTAAAAATGGCACCAGATTTTATGGAGAACTGAACAGGTCCTTTATTTAATCGGTATTAGATCAGTGTCTGTAACGTCTTTTTAGCACCTAATTTAATACTTTCTTTTTTTGAGTTGGAGTCTCACTCTGTCACCCAGGCTGGAGGGCAGTGGCACACTCATGGCCACTGCAGCCTCTACCTACTGGACTCAGGTGATCCTTCCACTTCAGCCTTCTAAGTAGCTGGAATTACAGGCACGTGCCATCACACCTGGCTAATATTTTGATTTATTGTAGAGATGAGGTCTCACCAAGTTGCCCGGATTGGTCTTGAACCTGGGGGCTCAGGCAATCCTCTCATCTCAGCCTCCCAAAATGCTGGGATTATAAGTGTGAGTCACTGTACTCGGCCAGTACCTAATTTAAAACATCTGATACAGCTGAGATTCTTATAGCCACAGATATCCAAATGAGAGAAGATAACCGAAGCTTGCTAGAGGCATTACGTTCGCCTTGCTCTTGGAGGTGGGTGCAGAAGCAGCTGTAGCCAACAATGTACTTGCGAGTCAGTTTAGCTCTGTGGAACGTTTGTCAAATGTTTCACAGCAGGGGTAAAACGTTAATAATAAGCGAAGTAATCTAGTTAGATTTTCATTAGTTCTACTTATTTAGGTTATTACTCATTTTAGGTAGCTACCAAGCTCAGAGCTGTACACAGCCTTCATAAATAAGGCTTTCTTTTCTCATTAGGCTTTTTTATTTGCATCTTAATATATATGAAAAAAAAGAACTTGGAGCCAAATAGTATCTCAGGGTACAGTTTGGGAAAAAAACTACAGTCCAAACTATGATTATTAAAAATGCCCTGTAAACCATCTCCAGGAATAGTTTATTCTATTATATCTATAGATGAGGTCCTCACTAATTATGATGTATACAAGAACAATACATCATATCAGCTGTGGGTCTGCCTTGCAACTTACCTCCAGGGCAGACTTGTCTGATGCCTATTACCGTGCAACATTTATAATCTTGTCTCTGGAGGTGATTAAAAAGCTTTCAGAAACTCATATAAAATGCTGAACTGCACCCCTATCTGTACACGATTATCCCAGTCAGTTACAGAAAAGCACAAATAAAACCAAGATCACACTGTGCTCATCACCCAGATTGCAAGTCCTTGACACACAGCTGCATCCTATCACTAGATAATTGCCTGGTGACTGTAGCTTGTTCCCTTCAAGGGGGTCCAAAGAGAACAAGGAGTGTGTAGGGTTTGATATAAACCTGTTCCCCACAACTTACTTAAAGGGCAAAACATTTGTCTTATGGTTGGGAAGTGGGATGGTGGCAGTATTTCTGTAGTTGATTAAGCTCTGTGAGACCAGGATTGTGTTGCTATTGTTCAGTGTTTTATCCATGGGACCTTGCATGATGCCTGTACTGTGGGAGCCATTCAACACGTAGTTGAGACATCAAGGAAAGAAGACAAAGGGCTTTTCCATGACTATGGCTTATCCCAGAATGCCGAATTTAAATATGGGTGAAGATCTGACAAATCTGAAGGCTAGGATGCAAAATAAGAAACAGCTTTTAATTTTCTGCCAATGAATAAAGTAAAAAGTATATATAGTTTTATACATTTTGGCTTTTGCGCAGTGTTTCATTAAGTGGTTTGCATTCTCCCATTTTTTGGTTTTGTTTTTCATATAAAACCATGACCTTAGCAGCAGTGAAAGTAGCACTATGGCCATGTCCTGCAAGAGGGCAGTAAAAGGGGTTGGGGAGTGAGAAGACTGGTGGAGTGAGTTTGTCCTTTGTTGCCCGGTTCCCTTTTCCATCCAGGTGAAGTGCCTCGTAACATAAGTACTACTGATTTTTTTCCTCATCAGATTTTGTGATGATAGTGGTGTGCACATGTGCGCAGGTATGGAGGGAGGTGGGATTTCCTTTCTTTACCTGATCCTTTAATTCCGACAGCTGGCCAGAAAGGTTAGTGACAAGCTTCATGGTGGACTCCAGCTTCTCCTGCAGGTTCCTCAGTTCATTCTGTTCTCCTTCAGAGTCGCTACTGACCAATGACATGGCTCTCATCCTGGGGAACCAGTCAAGGTTTCTTTCCTAGAACCCATAGTTAAAAAAAAAAAAGAGTGGGAGTCACTTCTATAGGTAGAAACAGAAAAGGCTATCTTATCATGCCATGCTTCCTAAGTATTAGGTTTTCCAACCTGTCATTAGGTTATCTCTGCCTATTGCTGAACTAATGTGCTGTGTATTTCTTAACTGTTCAGTAACTGTTTTTTTAACTGACTATAATGGAACTCTAATTTTTAGAAGAGGAAGTTATTTGAAAATTAAATACAGGGGAACAGTAGGTTTCCAAACCAGAGTCCTCATCTCCAAATTTGAATACTGCCACTGCCACTCTGATCTTTGCAGATTACATGGCTGATGAGTTTTGTTTTTTAAAATTGTGGCAAAATATGCATAACATAAAATTTACCATTTTAACCATTTTTAAGTGTCCAGTTCAGTGGCATTAAATACATTCACATTGTGGTATAACCATCACCACCATCCACCTCCAGAACTTAAAAAATCTCCAACTGAAATTTCATCTCCATTAAACGGTAACTCCCCGTCTTCCTTCCCCCCAGCCTGTCAACCACCATCCTCTTTTCTGTCTTTATGAATCTGAGGTACCTCATATTGTGCTGTGTATTTTAAAATGTATTATACTGGGAAAACTGTTTGCAAACATTCTGGAAGTGAAATGAATTTTAAGATCCCAAGTGTTCTGGCACTTAAAAGATACATGTGTACGTATCCATTTGCTTGGATAGGAAATATTAAGAGGCTGGAAATGGGAAATGGGCTCCTCAGTCAATCTCCCTGTTGGTGAGTTTATGGAAACCATTCCTCTATTCTTGTTTCCTTTTCCTTCCAGCCTGAAACTGTTGATGGGTGCTGACAACTGGCATAGAAAAGCCCATTGAGTTTCTGGCCCCTGTCCATCTCCATCCTTTTGCTGTCTATAACTTATGCCTGTAGGAAGTATTTCTTATTCCTGGTTAACAGAATGGGATGACTCCTCCTCCCACCTTACTTCCTTCTGCCCACATATGCCTTTCTCCTAAAGAGCATGCCTCATACGTAAGTTCTGTATGGATAGGCAGGAATGAACAGTAAGAAAAGCTTAATCAGCATGAGACAAGGGGAAGAAAATTGACTCAGTACAGATCTATCTGGTGTTATTCTCACCTGGACCATTTTGATCTTGTTAGGATAAATTTAACAGACTTTCTAAAACAAATCATGTCCCCTCCTCCCCCAAGCACACGCACACACAAACAGAATGTGTTAGTGTTGCTTTCTATACAGTGAGGGTCAGTAACATTTTCTGTGGACATGTTTTCTGATAGTAAACATTTTTGGTTTTGTGGACCATATGGTCTCTGTAACAACTTCTCAGTCACTCTGCCATTATAGCCCCCAAGCAGTCATAGATAATATATAAATGAACATATATTTAGGCATGGCTGTGTTCCAATAAAACTTTATTTACAAATGGGTTTGCCTTGTGGACTGGAGTTTGCTAATCTCTGCTGTATACAATAGAAGGCATTCACATATTTAAAACAAAAAACCCCAAAATTCCATGAGAGATGTCTAAATATTACAAATTAAGTAAGATCATTAAAGCATGTCTTGACCTAAGGCAATCTAGCAATATGGAAGCCATATAAGAACTAGTTGAAAAATATTACAAAGAAGGCATACCACATTGGCAGCATGCATCACATCTAGAGTGTTCACTTAAGACCCTGGGGTGGGGAGGTGATTCACTAGCCTGTCAGCGTAATGAGAGCAGGAACCACCTTAGTATACTAACTAGAACATGGTAGACACTCGATGAATGTGGAAGGATAGAATGATATTCAGCTCTTTTTCTGCATGGGCCCTGATGACAGATACTTAAATAGTAAGCCTAACTTGCTTGTCCTGAGTGCTGTAAGAGAAAAATGACAATATCTGCCTTCTTGTGCCCTGAATAAACATTTCATTCACATGTGTCTTAATTTTAGCCTATATTCCCCAATTTCCCACCACAGAGCAATGGGCAAATGATCATTTGACAAAATAATCCCCCTTTCAAGGATGATTATCTTAAAAATCTGAATGGCTTCCCCAGCTGTAATCGGTTTTCTACTTTGCTGCTGCAGTGACCTATTGCTGATTATTATACTTACCACTCCCGTGTCAATTCTTCAGAGGTAGCCATATCTTCCCACCAAGGAAATATCCCATGTTCAAGGGTTATGCAACTCTAAGGGAGGGATAAGCCTCATTTTTCAGAAGAGGGCACACACGGGGGTCAGGTGTCTGGTGATTACTCACTCCCACTAGGGCAAGACAACCCCTGTGAAGGGAGGAGGAATGTGTGTGCTGGGCTGATGAAACCACAAATTCAAAGCACAGTTGCAGAGAGATCACACAGCAGAAAGCCATATGTACTCATGGTGACTGCTGCACATTTTTGTAGACTGACCCCAGAGGAGGAGAACACAGATCCAAAGTCCCACTCAAATGGTCAAACTCCAAGGCGCATGTGAACACACCATCAGTTGGGATGAAATAGGAAGTAATGCAGGAGGGAGTTTAGAGACCACTAATCCCACCATTGCATCTATAATGCAGGAAACAGAGGCCCTGGGCTGGGGTGGGGTGGCCAGTTCCTATTTTCCAAAGGGGATCTTGAGAATTATGTAGTAGTTACAAATTGTAAACTGCTATAATTAAGTATATTTTGGGGTGAAATAGTTATGGTTATTTGTATTCTTTTTTTTTTTTTTTTGAGTTGGAGTCACACTCAGTCACCCAGACTGGACCTGCAAGGCTCCGGCCATCCTTCCGCCACAGCCTTCCAAGTAGCCGGAATTACAGGCGCGCGCTACCACACCCAGCTAAAGTTATTTGGATTCAATAAAAAGTGTAGCACTATTAGCTCTCTTGGAGGAAAGCATTTTAAAAAACACACCAGATGTGACAGACACTTGAGGAACACTTCCTTTAGATGCTGAAGATACAACAGTGAGCAACACAGACATGGTCACTGCATCCTGGACCCCCTTAAAGAGGAAACAGCTTTGATACCTAAGCATGTGATAGGGTTCTGGTTATCAAAGTGCTTGTGATTTATTTAAGAAGAGTAGACATTTATTTATTTTTTTAAATGGAATAAAGCAAGCTATGTGGCGTTACAGTAAGAACCAGCTACTGGTGACTGACTAGCAGAATCTCTACATGCAAGGTCTGGGCCTAAAGGTTGGAACCCTTGGCTAAACTGGGGCAAAGCATGAGGGCCTTGTCCAGAGGGCACTGGCGCAAGGAAGCCCACTCGTATGGCTGGAGTTGGGGATGAGGCAGACAGGTGGGAGCACCTCAGATTGTTGAAGACTAGAGGGAAAGAGAAGGAAGGGAGAGGTCTGTGGAAGGTCACCCTGCGGACCAGCCCTGGAGAGAGTGAGAAAGGACATGCCCACTGCTTCCAAGAGGAGCTAGAACTCACCTGTAGCTGACTTATTACTGACATGCAAATGAATGCTAAACCGCCTAAAATGTTAGCGAATTCATCTAAAATCTGGCTTTCAAATCTTTCATATGTTCATTTGCTTAGCAAACCTTCTATAAAAATAGAAAACACAGATTTCCAAACAGAGTCCACATTAATGAGGGCTTCCAAAGATTCCAGCAAATTGATGTGAGAGTCTGCACAAAGCTATAGGTTTAAGGAATGGTCTCTCTCCTTTATTCTAATAACAAATGACCAAATGATTAGAGATTAAAATGAAAATTTTTCTGTGGCAGATTCTTGCCTTCTTTCACAGCACATATGATTCTTGGCCCTCCAGGCAATGATTTCAGAAAGTTCTTTGAACAAATAAAGGCAAGATGCACAGGCTTCCTCCATTCAACAGCCGTTTACTCAACTTTTGCAATGTCTGGGCCTGGTACAGGGCTGAGCACTGAGGGTCTCAAGATGAGAAGGACAAGGTCCCTGCCTCTAGGTGCTTTCGTCCAAGGACTGTGTCATGGCCAGGCCTCAGGGCGTGGCTCTTGCCTCTGTGGAGCTCTACGGCAGCCCTTGCACCTAGTTGTGAGGGTCTAGCAAGCAGCTCGCTCCATGTCCCTTACCTCAATGGTGGAGAGGCTGATACCCTGCACCTTGTGTGTCTCTGTGAGATACCTGTTATCTTGGTACTTAAAGGCCCTGCACAACGGATACTTAAAGCCATAGACAAAAGTAATGCATCTTGTAAGAATGTCAATCTTAGACAGTGTTAAACAGAAATGCGTATGTGTATATATATGTATATAGTCAATTGTTTAATTGTCTAAAATATACATACTTATTGTCTAAAATATATACATTCATTGTCTGATACATACACACACACACACACACACAAACATATATATATTTTTTGGGGGGAGGACAGGGACTCCCTCTGTCGCCCAGGCTGAAGTGCAGTGGTACTATCTCACTCACCACAGCCTTGACCTCCTGGGTTCAGGTGAGCCTTCTGCCTCAGGCTCCTGAGTAACTGGGACTACAGTTGATTTTCTGTAGAGACGAGGTCTTACTGTGTTGCATAGGCTGGCCTTGAACTCCTGGGCTCAAGCAATCCTTCCACCTCGGCTTCCTAAGGTTTGTAATTATAGGCATGAGCCACCACACCCAGCCATATTTTTATATTAAGCAAAAAATGCCCTGCATTTTTGCAGTTGAAGAATATGAAATTCAATAAAATGTAAAGACCTAACACTTCAAAGAGAGGTCACACTTGCTGCAGGCCACTTGGACCATGTGCTCCGGAATCCTAGGGGTAAAGCTTCATTCTCCACAGAGGGCCTTCAATGAAAGATAGGAAAAGGATTTCTTGGCCTAGAAATTCACCAGTTGCCACCATACAGGTTCTCCCCCTCTGCCTCCCTTAATATCTAATAATAAAAAGCTGGGCTTGGAAGAACCCCCCCCCCCAAACCCTAAACCACATGAAACAAGCTCAACTGTAGAGAATTCAAATACCCTGGATGGCAAGCATTATTATTTTATATGCAATGAAGTGGGTAGATCCCCAAATTTGAGATCCTAGGTGTTGCCAGTGTTTTAATTAAATAATCATCCTGGGCTGTTAAGTCAAATCTCAAATTACCACGGAGTATCTAGTAGTTAAAATTAATTAGCAATTCTAGCCAAACTGTTCTCTCAATTTCCAGCTGGTTTGCACCCCGCACAACCGGATCAGCTCTGATGTGGTATAAGGTTCCTCGCCAGTGGGATCCCCCTCTGCACAGAGAATCTAAATCTCAAAATGAAAATGTTTAGACTACCCCAACGACTGGACTAGAAGCAGAGTGAGAACACCTGAATCCAGTTACTTTCTCTTTAGCTAAGACTTTTAAGCAAGATGCTGAGTTTGCCTGGGTGCTAAATTACTCCAGTGAAGGCATCCCCACAGCTCTCCAGCATGTCAGAGTCTGAAGGCCTAGCGATGTTTGCAGAATCTTGCCTGTATGTCTATTCACCGTTGAAAACACGCTGCAGGTGTCTTGGTTTCTAATGCAGTTTTGGGAAAGTTATCTTCAACTAAGACATTTTATTTATATGTGAATTCATCTTGCAGGGGGTGTGTATATAGTCAGGAAGACAGGGTGGGGAAAGGCTTTAAGGGGTCACTTAGCGTCTGTCGGCTACATCTGCCACTCTGTGTCTGAGTTGTTCCTCTTTGCTTCCCTCACTCCCCTTGCTGCTGGCATCTCACATACCAATGTCATTAGGCACTGTCTGCCCTGGTCCTCCTACCATCCAGCCAGTGCAGTTACCGTCACAGCAAGTGCTTCCTCTGTTGGAGCAGACAAACTAACTGAAGCCACAGCCGGAAGCAGGCTAACCACAAGTGCTAAGGTTCTGGTTAGTTCTTTTCTAGGTAAAGTTGGAAAAGTCCCTGCAAAGGCAAACACTGAAGTTTTAGACACGGAAGTGGCCTGGACCAGCCCCTTGAAATATCCTCGACTGGAAAGAGGGAGGGAGGGAGGATGTGTGCCTGTGTGGGGTGGGGGGGGTGGGGGGATAGAGGGAGAGGGAGGAGGAGGAAGTTGGATTGTATGATGCAAATGCTAATCATTCTGAGAAGCAGGGTATTTTTTTTTCTTTCCAGGTTCAAATGAAGAAACTGTTCGAAGAAAAACTACTGAGGTAATCAATCACCTCCTCAGAGAGAAAGCCTGCTCAGGTAGAGAATTCTGTTTGCCACCTAAACCATGGAACACTTATTGTTGCACCTTTGTTCTCTGATAGCCAGATTAGAGAATGAGGCGTTGAGATGGGGGGCTTGAGGGTAAAAGGAAGGGTCGTGGAGGGAAAAGGGACCTGTTGCTTCTCTACCCTCAAGAAGCCCCTCTGGGAAGGTTCAAGGAGGTTCCCAAATGGCAGCTGAATTTCTACGGATCTTACCAAGCCAGAAAATGAACTGGGTGTTCTCAGGGATGCTCAGGAGAAAGGAATGACTAGATGGGTAAACAGTAGTCCTGGAAACAGGCACTTAGCCTCCTCCTGTGTTCAAGCCCTCAGAAAATGCCAGAGGAGGACTGATGATATCTTACTTATCTTCTTAAAAGCAGGAATACAGGACACTCCATGAACTTTAAGCCATTTGTCCCTTTGGTGAGCTGGAGTGATTATTTCCATTGAAGAGGGAGAAAATAATTAATCTTTAGAACTCATTTTTCTAAGATCACAGGAAAAAAACCAAAACAAAACAAACAGAATCTGTTGGTCTGAGTGAAAAACAGAGATAATCATTTTAAACTATGTTCAGTGACTTTGAAATTGCCATTGACAGTATTTATTATATATATATTTTAAAAACCTAAAAAAATAGATCCCAACTTTGGACATAGTAAGATGATCAGCCTCCTCAGAGAGAAGGAGGGAAGGATAGGCAGAGCACAAAGGATTTTTATAGTAGTAAAACTACTCTGTATGATGCTGTAATGGTGAATACATGTCATTCTACATTTGTCACAATTCATAGAATGTATAACACAAAGAATGAACCCTATTGTGAACTGTGGGCTTTAATTAATAACAATGTATTCAATATTGTAACAAATATACCATAGTAATACAAAATGTTACTAATAGGAGAAACTGGAGAAGGGGGACTGAGGTCGACAAGGGTGTATGAGAACTCTGTGTTTTCTGTTCCATTTTTCTATAAACCTAAAACTGCTCTAAAAAAAAGTCTCTTTATTAAAAAAAAAATGGATCACACACCTGAAATTTGTTGGCCAGCCTCAAATTCAAGGACTTAGTTCCCTTTGTCCCCAAAGTGCAGTGACCTCAAACCACACATACTATCCCTATATCTCACAGATTTTGAACATTTCTGCCACAGCCTTTGGCATTAGTGTGTCAGTAGAAAGAGCAATGGCCTGGAATCACAAGCTGAAGGGTTCAAGTTGTGTGTATACAGGACTGTGGACAAGTCAGCTCACCAACCTGGTGTTTTCTTTCTTTTTAAAAAGAGATCATCAGCTACCTCACTGGGTTATTGTAAGGATCAAATATCTGTGAAATGTCCCATAGCCTGGAAAGCATTATGCACAACTAAGTCAGTATGTCATCGGTCAAAGGCTAGAGTCGGCACTGCAATCTAGATATTGACTCCAGTTTCAGTGCTCGACTCTTGTGTAAAGTTAGTTCCTTTCTTTCTTTTGGATAAAATTTTAGAGATAGTAATTTCTCTTTTACCAACTAAGCCACACAAGGGTTGTCCAAACTGCACACAAATTGAGGTGTCAGTCTGGTTCTGTTTTTGAGCTCTGAATGACATTACCAAAACAGGCCTCATTATATAATCTTCAGTTGGACTGGAATGACCAATCACCCTTCCCAGGTTCACTTAATAGTTGTTTTTGGATGATACAGTATAACAAAGAGGGCTCATACCAGCAGAGAGAACCACACCCATTTCTGATGAAATCCCTAGGAAGAGCCAGCTGCAGAATCATTCTTTCAAGTCAGTCTGGGGCCACAGGTGAAGTGTTCCCTGGGTACCCACAGGGACCGTGAGAAAGCAGGGTACACAACTTGAAGTGGCATAGCTGAGTTCCGGGTACCTAGGACTGCCAGGCTGAGGAAACCAGAGGTCATGGGAGGAGGAAAAGGTGAGGTCAGAGGCCTGTGCCGGGCAAGGGCAGGGCACGCCCAAGTGAGATGCCTAATAAAGAAGAAGGAAGCTCACATGCCCTTCTCCCAAAATCAGTGTCCACACTGACTTGTGACATTTTGCTTAAGCAACCTCCCCTGCATATTCAATTAGCTAAGGTATATACCAGAACATTTTTCATTGGTTTTCATTTATCCTTTTCTGGATTCCATTAGTATTCAACCTTGATTTCTTATTATTTTATATAATAATATCTATTATTTGTTTAGGCCTACTTAAACATCTTTCCAAAGTTCTTTGCTCTTCTTCTGGGGAATGATACGTTGATCTTTGAAAACACACACACACACACACACACACACACACACACACACACACACACACCCTAATAAGCTGCTTCACACGCAATGGCGTTCCATCTAAGTTGACCATCTGAGAGTTTATATACTTTGAGTAATGACCTTGAGTATACTTTACTCAAGGTCATTCCTGCCTAGACACTCTGAGAAAGAAATGATAGGAAGCTGTTACCTTTCCCACTGTCTACAAGCCTTCAATAGAGAAGCGAGGGGAAATTGCCAGTACTGCCACTGCCTGGTGAGTGTTGGGGAGAAAGGTGCCACAGAGTCCCAACTCTTAAGGGGGAAAGAGATCCTGTGTCATGGGCACATTCTCCAAATGCCTTGATCCTCTCCAAATCCCCCATTTTTCTAACCAGTTTCTTGTACTCTGACCCCCAGTATTTACTAGCTTATTCACACAGGTCTCTGCTTCTCCCTCCTGACACCCATATCCTTGTTCCTGATATAGACCACACACACCTCCTCCTTTCTTATTTCATGAGGTATCGCCACTCTGAACACTGCTTCATGGAATTTTAGAACTATAAACGGCACAAGAGGCCCTTTGGTTCAACTTCTTCATTTTTAAGTTGTGAAACTGAGGCCCTGAAGAGAGAGGGTCTGTGAAAGGTGAACACTCAGAATCTTGTCCATCTGTAACCTTTAAATACAAATGACTATACCTAAACACTAATGTCTTTTCCTTATCTCACTTTCCTTAGACACATGCCAGCAGGCTTCATTTTAAAGAGATAGGATTTAAAGAATTCTGAATATATGTACTAGACGTAGACAGGCAGATTCAGAGCATTTTCCAGATTAGAGCATTTTTATAAAGGCATTTTTGTGGTTACACACTTCTCAGTAGCATCCATTATAGTCCAGTTCTATCGGACACAGCCAATATGCAGAATAAACAGGAAATAAAGGAGTTAAGGCAGAGGAGTGACAAAGGTAGTTAGGATGCCTAGTGGAGTCTGCATGGAGGAGAGAGCCAGAGGGTGGTTCAAGATATGAGGAGTTGAAACACATTTTGCAGGTAATCAAATCAAGTTGGGGGAAGCGTGTGTGTGTGTGTGTGTGTGTGTGTGTGTGTGTGTTTGTGTGTGCGCGCGCGCAGATATTTTATATACATATGCAAGTATGAACATATCCTAAGTTCATATTTACACCCTTGGATGAACTAATCAGTAGGGAGATCTGGTTTCATGGTGGTGAAGCCAGTCTCCAGTCGGCAGGGCTAACTGCAGCTGTACCTAACCTCATGTCCTGCACAGTCTTACAGACTGGACTTGGGTCTGCCTGATGCCCCACGCTCTGCTTTAGAGTATAAGTTCCCTTAGGGCGGATTATGACTCTGCTCAACTCACTGTTTCACACAACACCTAGCACACCCTCCATGAAGGTTAGGCGAGCGCTGAGAGGTCAGTGCAGACCTAGGGTCCAAATGCCAAATGCTTCACAATAAAAGAAAAGCGCCGGTGAAGTAGTGCGTAGGATGAGGGGGGACTTCATCCCCTCTGAACTAAAGGGCAGAACGTGTTCTAAGGCTGGGTGGAGAAATTTAAGCTCAGCAACTGCTTTGTGCAGCTGCCACTGACACGAACCCAAGCTCCAGTGCAGAGGGTGGGGCAGGAGAAGCCTGGCTGCCTGGGCGGCGAGTCCAATGACGCTGACACACGGTTTCCAGCCACCAGGAAGCCAGTGCCAAATCTCTCTTCACTCCTGCCTGCTCTGATATTCTTGACTCTGTTGTGGTATCAGCTAACGTCAGGAGGCATTCTGGGAATCTTATTTAGAGGGCAGCACAGGCTGTATCCTTACCCACAGTTAAGGAACTTTGGGGCCCAGGTGACATTTTAGCCAATGCTTATGGCCTCCCAGGTTAGGCAGGAAAGCTGTTGCTACAGTACTACCAATGCTTAGCATCCCAAGGATTTATCCAGGCACTCCCTTCCTCCCAGCATCCTCACTGGAATTCTAGAATAAAAGCCCAGCTCCATTGCTGTACATCTGCACAGAGAGGGGTGTCATGTCACTTTATCAACAGCTAGGACCTGCCTGCCTGATACATGGAAGAGGTGAAAACAGGCAGAAAGAAAGGTCAGGGGAGAGAGCTCCATGCACACCCTACTTGGTTCTCCCTTCCTGTCTTTTTACCTAGGTGCTGACAGGGACTCTTCTAATTTCCTTCAACTGAGACCCCTCACGGTGGCCATGTGGATTTTTAAGTTCACTTCCTTACCCAAATTGCTGTTGCCACCATCCCAGTCTCCACCTCCATCCAGGGCCTCACTCTTGCCTGATCATGGTCCACAAGTGACTCTTTACACCCTCAGCACCTTCACTTGGTGCCCTGCATGACCCCTCTGGCAGGAAGCTGCCGTCCCCACTTTGAAAGTGTCTGTCCGCAGATTTCCCAGCACCAGACTCTCTCCTGGGTCAAGAAAGGTGCAAGACTTTGGCCAGCTCCCCTTTTAAACAGAAGGTGGTGACATGCAGGTATTCTATTCCCATTTTGATCTTTTGCCCTTGTTAGCACGTTGCTTTCTGCCTGTGCTGGCTTCCCGTGCCTTCTTATCAAATACAAATAAACACAGGTGCTGGGGCCCAATGTCCTATTGGTTTAGAATCTCCTCACAATGTTTTCTCCTAGCTGTTTCATAGTGCTTAATTCGCTAGTAGAATTTGCTTGGAAAATTTACTCAGGAGATGTTGTCAGGCAAAAAGGCTCTCTCTTACATTGCTTTTTTGATGCAAATTGCCCGCAGCTCTCAGGAAAACATTTTCCAGGAATGCAGGCTTCTGGACTCTCCCCTCCTAGGAGAAAGCCCTCCATGACCTTCTAAGAGCATTCCGTTTTCTGCCATGTTGATATTACTTGTGATCTACAAAATTGTTCCTCTGCTTTTATGTCCCCGTACAGCTTCTGAAGAGGTCAAGAGAACTAACACATGATGGAACAAACTGGAAAATCTCCCATGGAATGTCGTGTGTGTGTGTGTGTGTGTGTGTGTGTGTGTGTGTGTGTGTGTGAGAGAGAGAGAGAGAGAGAGAAAGAGAAAGTAGGGAGGTTTCTACCCCACTGTGAGAAAAAGTCAGCACCAGGCTTAAAGGATGATGGATCAGACGTTCTCACGTTTAATTATTAGGGAGTTACACTCATTCAGATGAGTCACCGGGTGTGGGAGCTCCAGTGTCTGGCTGTGGTTCTGGTGAATCGTCTTTCTCCTTAGACACCACCCTCTCTCCCCAAATCTGGCCACCAAAGGACATACCATTCCCTGTTTCAAGTTTAAGTGAGGGTAGTGAAGTTTATCATATTTTAGCAGTCAGAGTTAGCAAATATTTCAGATGTATCCTTTGCAAGAGCGGCACTTCATGCCCTTGGCTTCAACTCCTGTCATCTCAACAATGCTGTCATACTTGAGGTTGGTCCCGAGTTGTCAGGCTGGCGGTGGCAGCCTGAGAATTAAACCTCATCTAACTCCTGTCTTGTTGATTTATGCATTAGCCAGTCAGCATTACCTAGGAGATCCTCTTTCCCACTCTTCTCCCTACCCCCAGCGGGGCCTTCTCTGCATCTTGCCTCTTTTGAAGTTGAGTATCACCGGGGTGAGGGGGACCTGCAAGCTGAGCCAGTCCAAGTCAGAAAAACCAGATGCAGCTGGCTGACCAATGGCTGCAGGTTCTCCACGTGGAGGGCTGTGTGCACATGCACAGATGTAGCCACATCTGTAAGCACATAAGAATGTGGGTTCTGACTGAGCAGCTCTGGATTTCAGCCCTGGCTCTGGCACTTCCCAGCAGTGAGACCTTGGAGAAGCTGCTCGACCTTCCTGAGCTTCAGGTTCCCATCTGTAAAATGGTACTACGTTGTGATGAGGCTTAAACAAGATCATGCACAAACAGTGTTTATTTCCTACATGCTGATTAAACACTACCAATTATCAGTCATTATCCAATCTGTCCTTGCCGTGGCAAGGCAGAGCCCGGCACAGACTGCTCTTCCAGAAACAGCAGTTACCCTACTCTGCCCTCAAACACTGAATCTCTTCCTTCTATCAGACTGTATGTTTGTACCTACAGCCCCCTCCTCTTCCCCACTTTCCAGTCTCTGTTATCTTTCTACTTTCTACCTCCACGTGACCAATTTTTTTTAGCTCCTACATATAAATGAGAACATGTAATATTTGTCTTTTTGTGCCTGGCTTATTTTACTTAAGATAATGACCTCCAGTTACATCCAGATTACTGCAAATGACATGATTTCATTCTTGTTTATGACCAAATAGTATTCTATTATGTGTACACACCACATTGTCTTTATCCATTTATCCATTGATGGACACTTAAGTTGAATCCATATTTCTGCTATTATGTATTTCAGTTCTTGTTTGGTCTTCTCTTTTTTGTTTTTTGTTTTGAGTTGGAGTCTCATTCTGTCATCCAGGCTGGAGTGCAGTTGCATGCTCACAGCTACTGCAGCCTCGATTTCCTGGGGCTCAGGCAGTCCTTCTGCCTCAGCCTCTCGAGTGGCTGGGACTACAGGTACACGCCACCATGCCTGGAAATTCTTTGATTTATTGTAAACACAAGGTCTTGCTAAGTTACCCAGGCTGGACTTGAACTCCTGAGCTCAGGCAATCCTCTTGCTTTCGCCTCTCAAAGTGCTGAGATTGTAGCAGAGAGCCACCATACCTGGTTTGTTTGATCTTCCTTACCAACCTTTCTTCTTAATGCTTCTTAAACTTCTTTTCTTTCTTTCTTTCTTTTTTTTTTTTTTTTAGCTGGAGTCTCACCCTGTTGTCTAGGCTGGAGTGCAATGGCACGATTACGGCCACTGTAGCCTCGACCTGCTGGGCTCAGGTGATCCTTCTGCTTCAGCCTTCCAAGTAGCTGGAAGTACAGGTGCACACCACCAGGCCCAGCTAATTTTTTTATTTATTGTAGAGATGAGGTCTCATCATGTTGCCTAGGCTGGTCTCGAACTCCTGGGCTCAGGCAATCCTCTTGTCTCCGCCTCCCAAAATTCTGGGATTAGAGGCATGAGCCACCACACCCGCCTGCTTCTCAAGTTTCTAACTTTCAGGAATAAGTTAGTCTTCTGCACTTGACTACAGTAGAAAAATGGGTTGCTGTGTCTTTGCTGGGAGTCATATATTTGATCTTTTACCCACAACATGCCCACTGTACAGTATTTAAATTCTTTCAGGCAAAGTCGTAACAAATTTACCACTTACTCAGATTAAATACATCCAATAGCATGACCTTTTAAATCATCATCTATAAACTAATACAAATTCTCAGTTAATTTGGCACTAGAGCAAAGCCAAATGGTGCTAAAATTATTCATAAAAGTACATTATGGCACATAAATTATTGTGAAAACTTAAATGTAGATCAAAGTTAATAAAAAGTTGCTTGTTTAAAAAAAAAGTTATCACCCAAAATCTTTATGATGGCACCAAAATTCAAGTTCCTACAGGGGATGAAAACTCAGGGTTTTTTCCCCTTGCCTTGAACTGCCAGGGGCTATGTGAGGTCACTCTGTAGTCACATTTCCGTGAAAGCACAGCCCTGTCTGGGGCCCAAGTCAATGAGTATGAGACTGCATCTCCCGGACTAAGTGGTGATATAAGTTACAGCGGAGGAGGCTAGCTTCTCCTGGTCATGTGATTGACAGCAGCAACTTCCATCAGATGTCTGACTGGAAGGACACAGCTACCAGCGAACCATGTACAAATTCATGATTTCTAAGGTTTCTCTTGAATACGCAGAGCTCAGGGTCCACTCCCCCAATCAACTGAAGCCCTAATTCTGGGCAGTGAAAGCAAGTGGAGGAAACCACTAAACACACAGAATTTACAAATATCTGTGCCTGATTCAACAGAGAAAGAACAAAAAAGGTCACCCATGCCCTGCCTTGACTTTTTTTTTTTTGAGTCAAAGTCTCACTCTGTTGCTCAGGCAGGAGTGCAGTGGGCATGATCACAGCTCACCGCAGCCTTGACCTCCTGGGCTCAGGTGATTCTTCTGCCTCAGCCTCCAAAGTAGCTAGTACTACAGGTACCTGCCACTAGGCCAGACTAATTCTGATTTTTCGTAGACATGAAGTCTCATTCTGTTGCCTAGGCTGGTCCAGAACTCCTGGCCTTAAGCAGTCCTCCCTACTTGGCCTCCCAAAGTGCTGGGATTACAGGTATGAACCACCATGCTCAGCCAGCCTCAACATTTAAAGACATGTAAAAATTTAAAATTTAAGAGCGGGAAAGACATAGGGATTTTCCATGGGAGAAAGTTCTTAAGAGTCAAGATGCCCACTATGACCTTCCTTAGCAGCAACATTCCCACAACCAAGGCATAATTACAGTCCTGGGCCCCTAGGAAATGATGTTCTGTCAGCTCTGCTGTCAGCCCTGCAGCTTCTGCTTCCTGGTCGACTGCGCTCTAGGCCTGCTCAGCTGCTGTTCTGTCAGATGCTCCCTCCCTTCATGAGGTCTCATACGTTTATCTCATTTCCACCACCCAACGGATGTGTGAGGTGGTATCAACCTCAATTTACAGGCAGGAAACTCAGATTGGTGAAGTTCTGTGACTTGCCAGGTCACATGGCTCAGAAGGAGCAGAGGGGAACTCTCACCTTGGGTCTTGTACCTCCAGTTCTTGGATAGAGATGATTTCATGGTAAGCATCAGCCTGGTCCTGGCTTTGCCAGGGATGTTCTCATCTCCAGTGAAAGGAAAGGGGATGACCAGAAGGACAGAGAAGAGAATATACAATCTTCTACAGTATTGAAAGAAAACAAACTTGTGGGTGAACAACACTCAACTGTGGGACACACTTCCTTCACAGCTCCTCCTTTGCCTCCCTCCAGGCATGGCAAGAAACATGTGTCTTTGTTTAGAGAGAAGAGGCCCTATCACCTCAACTGGAGGCCAGTTCCAGAAGGAATTAGAAAGTGATGGATCTGATCTAGCAAGGCTGTCTTGTGTTTTCATACAGCTGAGCAGCCACCAAAGGAGGAAATCCTCCTCTGGGACATGGGTCCAGGCAGGGAGGGCCAAGTCTCTGCAACAGTCACCTGCTCACCCCTTTCATTCATGACTTATCAAGATGACTTGTCACCTCTCCAAGTCAGCTTGCGTTTCCAAGAACCCTTCTCAATACAAAGCCTCAGGCGGATTCTACTAACCAGTTGTTGGTTGAGATGAAAACCTATTTGCCACCCATGAGGCCGCTGTCTGCAGGGAGCTGCTCTCAGAGCAGACGTGATGCTCTTCCACCTTCGAGTGACCTCCTGAGGACTTTTGCACTTGGTTCTGTTGGGTTGCCTTTTGGCAACTGTGACTTCACACGTCTTGGGAGTCTCTGGGATCTTCATCTATGGGCTAAAGGACAGTTGCAGAAGAACCAGACATGACCAGTCTTCCACCATTAGGCAAGGGGTGGTTTTCCTGAGGACCACATGCCCCAAAAGAGCCTGTCTCAATGATGTCTTTTGGGACATGTGGTGAGCAGGAGGGTAGCGAGCCCTCCAGCCTGCCTTTCCCTCCATCTCTGATACTGTTCACAGCTGTTTCCTTCTCTGTCCTCCATGCTGGAGTAATTGCAGCCTCCTGGAATTGGCTCATCAGAGACATCACCTGTTTTCCCTCCCAGAAGAAGTAGGCAGGATGTCCCCCATCAGGAGGGAAGCTTGTGGGGACTTTGTCACTTGGCTGTGGCTGCCTCCTGAGTGTGGGCTTGTAGCCTCTGCCCCGAAGCTCTGATATCCCACAGGGTCCCATGCCCTGCCAAATGATTCTGCTGAGCACCCCAGCTCCTACCTCACTATGGCTAACGATCCCTTAGGAGTTCCCGGTAGGGATTCATGTGGCTTTAAGACTAAACACTACTGAAGACAGTGATGGAGAAAGGCACTGCCATGCAGCTGGTGAATCTGACACTTCTCTGAGCCATGGCTTAGCACACAGAACATCTGGTTCCTCAGCAACTTTAACATTCAGAGTTAAGAATTCTTTGATGCTACAGATTTTTAGGCTTTTTGACATCTCACACAAAGAATGACGCAGATGGGGGAAGCAGGCCAAAAGCCAGGGTTCCCAGAGCACTGCCGCACAGTGGGCTCTGACCGGGCTGGGTGGCAGGCTGGAGGTCACTGGCTCTTAATCCTCATCAAGTGACTGCTCACAAGACTCCTTTAAGTCTTCAAAATTGAGACAGAAACCCAAAAGTGTGCTAAAGAGTTTTCTGTGACCGGAAAGTAAGGTGATTAACAGAAAACTTCAAAATGGGTCCCTGGAAGATTTAAAGATGCAGCCCATTCAAACACTGTAAGAGAACAAAGTGAGGAGAAAAGGAACATAAGACAAGGGCAGATAGTACAAACCTCCTCTAGACATGAAGACACTGAGTGCAAATGAGTGCATGTGGACAGGTTTGTGTCAGCATGAATGCTGATAAAATAGGGTTTATTTGACAGTGTCAACAACTGGAGGAAAAGAAAGGATGTGAGGACTTTTTAGTTACTGGATCCTGACTCTGGAAACCACACCTGGGGAAATCCGTGCTGCCACCCATCAGAGTGCCTAATCTGCTTAGAAACAGTCTGTCTCACATGGCCCAGCATCACTGGAACCCTCCCCGCAGTGTGATCATGGAGTGTGATTTCCAGTTAGTCACACCTGGGCTGCAATCCTGGGAAGTCACTTGATCTCCAGCCTTTTGTCTGTGAAAGGGGATATCCCATCACCCTCATTCTGGAACTTGTGCCTTTTCTCCCCCTTCTCTGTGTTGACTTTTTTCTTTTTCCCTTCTGCTAACCTATAACCCTTGTTGCTTCACCCTTCTCTCTTTCAAAACCCTTTTCAAAAGCATTCTTTGCTGTGACCCCTTATCCATTTCTCCACATCCCAGAAGTTCCCTTCTCCTGGTTCCCCACCGAGGATGATTTTAATGACCAAATATAATACTAGATGTGAAAGAACTTCACAAACTGAAGAGGGCTAAATACATGTAAAGGATCAGGAATATTTCTCCTCATCATTTACATAACCAGTTTGGATAGTAATTTCTTAAATCTGTATCTGTTTTGTCTCTTCTGTTAGACTCTTACTACTCAAAGAGTGATTCATGGACCAGCAGCTCTGGCATCCCCTGGAAGGTTGTGGAAATGCAGACTCTCAAGTCCTGGCAGTGACTGCTGAGTCAGAATTTGAATTTTAACAAGCTCTCTAGATGATTCACATGTACATTAAAATTTGAGAACCATGGAATTAGACTCTAAGGACCTCAAGGGTACAGATGACACCGTACCTCCAGAACCCAGGAGAGACCTCTGAGCCTGTGTGATAGGGGTGTTAAGGAAACCTTGCCACGTGACAGTGGCCCTGCTGGCAGTTAAAACTGAAAGCCTGCCTGCCTCCAGGCATATCAATGGTGATACTTATCTGAATAGACCTGACTGCCAGTATTTTACATAAAAAGTTTGAAAATTGCATCTGCATAAAAACAGGCTTGCTTAGGAGAAGTCATTATCAGGGAGGTGCTCAATCCTTGGTAATTGGAAGGAGAGTCAGTGAATTGTATAGCCTTTCCCAGTAGCTAACAGCCCCCCTTCTCCTCAGAGTATAGCTCATGAAGTCTCCTAGACTTCACAGTTCATGCCTCCTCACTTTACCACATGCCCCTGCACATTTTAATGAAGTTCTGAAAGGACAGCTGGCCCGGGACTCTCGCAGCACACGCTTGGTGCTTCCACAAAGCCTTGCTGGGGAAGAGCTCTCTAAAACCTGCAGCAGCTTCCCCTCCTCCTGGGGCATGGTAGTCACACTTCCATCAGCAAGAAGATTAATCTGGGACTCCAGTTCCTCCATCACACAATTGCTTCCTGATGATTAGCAAAGCATCTCCCAGAAAGGCCAGGCTGAGGCCAACGCGAATCATGCCGAACTACACCGAATGGTCACCTTATTTTTAAGACACTTCTTAGAACTATCAGGTCTTATTTAAAAAGAAAAAGAAAAAAACACATTTTCAAGAAGAGAGGCAGATTAACATAGCGATGAGAAGTCAAGTGACAGAGTTTGATCTAGGTTAAAATCCCAGCCCAGCTCCATGGTCATGTGCTTCTATTTCTGAGCCTCAATGTTTCCTCCTTTAACAGGCTGACACCGCCTGTCTCTGAGGATCAATGGAGAGAACATACAGAGTTCACAGAATATGGTGCCTCATCCATGAGAACGGCCCAGTCAACATTAGATGCTATTCTTCGGCTGTGAAGTTTTCCCACTGGCTGCCAGGACTATGCTCAGAGCTGAGAAGCCAGGCCAGCAGGCCCACTCACCTTGATCATTTCTGCCACGTAACTCTCAGGCCCGGTGTATTCTGTGGAGTCCTTTACTTTCACCAGGACGATGAAGCACAGATAGTGCCACATGTTGTGTTCTTCCTTGATATGTTCTTCAAAGGTGACAGTCTTATTGTCAAACTTGTCTCTTTCCAAGCCTAAAAAAATAGAAAGTCCCCAACCCCAAATAAGCAGTTATAGTACATGACAGAACTGTCAATATAGAGGAGGCTGTTGTATCACTCCTATCTTCATAAAGAGTTAAGAGCTGAACTTTGTGGGCCTTATAAATGCACTCACTTCGTATTATGGCAGGAACACACAGGCTTGGAGTCAGACAGACTTGGGTTTGAATCCCGCCTTTGCCACTTGCCAGTTGCTGCTTCATCTCCCTGTGCTTAGTGGCCTTGTCAGTGAATGGGAAGACTGCCATCTGGGTTCCAGGAGTGTTTAGGGGTTAAATGAGAACATGTGACACACCCGCACATGGCAGGCTACTAGTGAACATGATGTCCCTTTGCCCAGGAAGATGCCAAAACACAGACATGCTACAGTTTTTTGAGGAAACAGAATAAAGACAAAAAGAACTTTAAACCAATTTTGAACTCTAGCTGGTGAATTTGTATTTTGAAGAGGTCTGAGTGAGTGATTCTGAAACAGTTTTTCTGTATTCTAGGACTAAGAAAATAAAAAGATATATTGTGGACAATGGGAGCCAGATTCTTCACCAAAGGGCATACAGATATGGAAAGGGAGAAAGATAGAATAAACCCTATAACTGAATTGGAATTAAGGTATCAGTAGCATCTTTTTTCATATGTATATACAAATAGATATAGATGTGTGCAAATACACCTGCATGTGTATACCCACATACACTTGCCTACATGTATACATGTCCTCTAGGCCTGTACCCTAATAAGCCCTGGGAACAGTGGCACACCAATAGGAATGAGCACACCCAGTCCCCAGAGCTTGGCTTCTACATACCCTTCTCCACTGAAAAGAACCAGGGCTCTTTGGAAAAATGATGGATTCCAGGGCTGGGTCAGGAAAGGAACACCCAGAATATCTTATGATGCCAAACAAGTAACAAAGTATATAGAAAATGATGACTACACAGAAGCCGCCAGGTTGCAGGGGCTCTCACTGGCCAAATCTGGAGCAATGTGAACATCAAAATAAATAATCATAGCGAAGGATTATGATTCCCTGAATAAAATAAAAATCCATGCTTTACAAATACACACATACAAATATATACACACATGGGGAGAATAAATTATTTCTTAAAACAAAAAGCCAATTGACAAATGTAAGAAAGAATAATAAGGCAAGAAAATAATCATTCGGCAACCATTATAATAATAGATTCAGGCGAGAGTCATCAATGAATGCTAAAACCAGTGGATGAAATTTTAATATAAGGAATAACAGAATATTTGCAAAGTGTCAAAGTGTTTCTCTATAAAGAGTAACTTCACAGTGGAGAACCTGGCAATTATCACCTTAGCCAAATGATCAAAGTTAATATCACCAGTTATAAGATGAACTGGCATCATGATATGAAGCAATGAGAAGAATACAACAACATGTCTTTGATATTCCTGGAAAAAAAAAAAAAAAATATATATATATATATACACACACTTGTATTTTATAAGTATTTTAAATGTTTACTTAGAAGAATCTTCAAAATATACTTGCAATGTATTTTTTATAGGTTACAAAGTATAAAAGTACTACTATTTTTAGTAAAAATCGATT
>CAUYQG010263914.1:0-27910 GCA_963574415.1 Tarsius wallacei
TTGGAAGGCTGAGGCGGAAGGATCACCAGAGCCCAGCAGGTCGAGGCTGCGGTGGCCGGGAGCGGCCACTGCACTCCAGTCTGGGCAACAGAGTGAGACTCCAACTCAAAAAAAAAAAAAATTCTAGCATATATTACCACGGATGCATACCTGTAGAAGAATAAATAAAGAATAATAAAAGATACAAAATAATAAATATAAAGACAAATTTTTAAAAGAAGAAGAAAAGGTCACTAATGTTTACTGAGCACTAACTCATGCCAGGTACTTTGCTAAACACGTTTGTTATTGCTATGTCCAACTTATAAAGGAGAAACTGAATTTTAGCAAAGAAGAGTCTAAGGTTTCAGAATGCAAAGACTAAGGAGAGTTTTAATTCAGCAGTCAGGTTTGAAAACCCACTCTCAACTACGACAAAATAAACTCTCTCAACCTAAATTCTCCCTCTAGCCTTCAAAAGTGGAAAGTTGATTTTTCTTTTCTACTTATAAAAAATAGTATACTAAAGTAAATATAATTAAGAGGCAAGGTGCTTTGTCTGCCTAAAAACTGTCTTTGAGAACATTAAAAAGAAATGTTCACACATAAGTAATTGACATGTTTAAAACATCCATTCAGGGACTCCCCCAAAGGAGAATCTCTCTTGAGTTTTTAAACTCTGAGTTATTACTTTATAGCAATAGCAATGACTTTCCTTAAAACTGCTATGAATAAGAAAATAAATTTCAAGCTGCCGTGAGGTGAAATGTATGACCCTTTCCCATGTAAGGTAGCCCACAAGAAGAAGTGAGAGAGGTGCATGGAGAGAACTGATGCCATGATATCTGAATATCACTTAAAGTTTTTTAGTGACTACATAAGACAAAGACCATTTAAGAGACTGGCAATTTACCAACACAAACATATTCTTCTTTTTTTTTTTTTTTTTGAGCCAGAGTCTCGCTGTCACCCAGGCTGGAGGGCAGTAGCACACTCACGGCCACCACAGCTTCAACCAGCTGGGCTCAGGTGATCCTTCCATCTCAGCCTTCCACATAGCTGGAACCACAGGTGTGTGCCACTACACCCAGCTAATTCTTTTCCTTATTTATTGTAGAGATGAGATCTTGTCAAGTTGTCCAGGCTGGTCTTGAACCCCTGGGCTCAAGCAATCCTTTCATCTCTGCCTCCCAAAGTGCTGGGATTACAGGCATGAGCCACTGCACCTGGCCAAACATATATTTCTTTAAGAAAATAAATCTGGCCGGGCTCGGTGGCTCAGCCTGTAATCCCACACTTTGGGAGACCGGGGTGAGTGAATTGCCTGAGCCCACGGGTTCGAGACCCACCTGGGCAACTTGGCGAGATCTCATCTCTACAATAAATCAAAAAAATTAGCTGGGCGTGGTAGCGCGCGCCTGTAGTTCCAGTTACTTGGAAGGCTGAGGCGGAAGGATCACCGAAGCCCAGAAAGTCGAGGCTTCGGTGGCCGGGAATGTGCCACTGCACTCTAGTCTGGGTGACAGAGTGAGACTCCAACTCAATAAATAAATAAATAAATCTGCCTGGGCCCACGTATTCGAGGCCAGGCTGGGCAACTTGGCGAGACCTCATCTATACAATAAATTTAAAAATTGACCAGGCATATTGACACGTGCCTGTAGTTCCGGCTACTTGGAAGGCTGAGGTGGAAGGATCACCTGAGCCCAGCAGGTCGAGGCTGCAGTGGCTGTGAGCTTGCCACTGCACTCCAGCCTGAGTGACAGAGTGAGACTCCAACTCAAAAAAAAAAAAAATTCATGCCTTGTTCAAGTCACTGTACCCTTCTAAAGAAACATAAAAACAGGCCAGGCTCGGTGGCTTAGTCTGTAATCCTAACACTTTGGGAGGCCAAGGAGACTAGATTTCCTGAGTCCGCGGGTTTGAGACTAGCCCAGGCAAGTTGGCAAGACCTCGTCTCTACAATAAATCAAAAACTTAGCCGGGCATGGTAGTACATGCCTGTAGTTCCGGCTACTTGGAAGGCTGAGGCAGAAGGATAGCCAGAGCCCAGCAGGTCGATGCTGGGGTGGCCATGAGAGTGCCACTACACTCCACCCTGTGTTACATAATTATACTCAATTGTGGTTGGTAGGTTGGTAAGGAAGGAAGGGAGGGAGGAAGGAAAACATAAAAACATACATAAAAAGCAACAAATTAAGGTGACTCAGATGATAGACATGAAGTATAAACATGTAGAAATTAATAGTACAATCCATTTGGCTACAAACACATAAAACTTGACAAAAACAAAATGAGTAATCATTTTTCTTCTGTGATATAAGCAATGTGGACCAAATTAGATTAGAGTTTATAATTAAGACAAAATTATGTACTTATTAAAAATTAGATTTCAGCATCAAAGGAAATAGAGACAGGAAGTATGAGAAAAAACAAAAGGAAAGTATGGTTCAATAAGCAAATCAATTCTTCAACAAAAGCACTTAAAGTACACAGTCTACTAAAAAAATAAACATTTAATGACCAGCTAGAACTCTGCTTTGAGGAATAAAAGATACATACACACACACACACACACACACACACACACACACACACACATACATAGTGAAAAAAATGAGAAAAATATAACTACATATCTAAAATAGACACAAAATAGCGCTATGTCTATAGTATAGACTAAAATTCTACAATGGACCTGAAAATAAAATATACATATTTTGCAAAACTCACCCACAAGTCTTTTTATTTTAAAAAAGGGATCTGATGTTGAAATCTAGACAATAAATAATAAAAATAAATATTTCAAGGATAAGACAGCATGATCAGGCCAGGTGTGGTGGCTTACACCTATAATCCTGGCGCTTTGGGAGGCAAGAGGATTGCCTGAGCCTGAGGGTTTGAGACCAGCCTGGGCAACATAGCAAAACCTCATCTCTACAGTAAATCAAAAAATTAGCTGGGCATGGTGGCGCACACCTGTAGTTCCAGCTACTTGGAAGGCTGTGGTGGAAGGATCACCTAAACCCAGCAGGTCAAGGCTGCAGTGGCTGTGAGTAGCATGACGCTGCACTCCAGCCTAGGCAACAAAGTGAGACGCCAACTTAAAAAAAAAAAAGATAGCATGATCAAAAGACCAGAAGAAAGTACAAATTTATTTATAATGTATACTAAGATTAAATAGCAGGGGACTTAGCTGTAGAATGTCAGTCTTTAAAGTCTTAAAAAAGCGATAATATAACCTTGCAAAGCTGAGAAACTGTTCTGAGGAAAATAATCTTCTTAATTTTTCATAACAGAGAATCAACAGACTTCAAAAAGTGATACATGGAGTTTTTTAAAAAGATAACATAATGACTCCAATTCTTTAATTCTCTACCCACATCTACACTTCTACCTCCCAACTTTAGAAGAAACTCTTGGGGATTTACATTTCTTGTGAAAAAGAAGCATTTATTTGAATGTTAAGGAATTCTTTCATTTCTTTTTCCTCTGTCATTTCAAGTAAATTAACTATATTTGTCCCTATTCTCTAAAATGGGATAAGTTATTTAGATCAAATCTCCCACCAACAACTACAAAAGCTTAATAAAATCTTAAAAGTATCAAAAAGACTACAAGATAGTAAGAAATTACAAGCCCCAAATACAAGGAGGTCATGACCCAATCCAGGGAAATGAGACTGTTAGATAGCCTCCCAAGATAAGAGGGAAAGAAATCAAAGTCCTGAACCTACACAACGTGGAAAGCCTGACAGTTCATTACCACAAAAAAATCAAAATCTCAAAGAATTATTCTTCAGGGTGGTGATAAATAGGAATGGAAGAAAGCCCCTGATAAACCGTAACTAGGGTGACCGTGGGTCCTGGTTTGCCAGAGGGCATACTTAAAAATAGTGCTCCTTTTTAACTTTCAAAAATGTTCCAGTTTGTAACCCTGTGAGCTCCACAGTCACCCTAATCATCACCTAGTCTCAATCTCCGGACTATCCTATTAAAAATATGTCAAGCCTGGAGCATGGTCTAATGAGACTGCAGTAGACTGTCTCTGAGGATGACTGCCAACAATTTCTCTCATTCCTGTACTTGTACAATATTAGTTTCATTCAGAGGTTGGCCCTATGACTTGCTATGATCAAATGACTGCAACTGAAGTGATGCTACACTAGTTCCAAGCCTGGTCTTTAAGAGACCTGGCAGTTTTTGTTTTCACTCTCTTGGAAAACAGCCACCACGTGAAGAAGCTTGGGCTAGGTTACTGAAAGATGGGAGCACTGGAGAAAGCCCACAGAGAGGAGAGGGGCACAAGGTGCCCCAGGCAACACAGCACTAAGTCTCTAAGTCTCAGACAAAAAGTGAGGCAGTCTTGGACACTGTATCCCAACCACCTCCCAGTTGAATGCAGATGCACAGGTAGCTCTAGTAAACACCATGTGGAGCAGAACCCTCAGCTTAATCCAGCCTACTCACAGATTCATGGAAATATTACATCATAGCTGCTTTTAGTTCCTAGTTTGGGGTGGCATGTTACATAGCAATAAATTATTGAAACAATAAATCAGAGCGGGCAGTAATCCCAACTGCCTGGTAGAAGTAGGTTAAGTAATCCCTATGAAGGAAAGAATTTTCTTCAAAAGTCATATGTTATTTCTGTAATTTTATGAATATAATGTTCAACACACACCCAAGAAGCTAGATTCCTTGACTAAGTATCAATAAAAGCATCAACATAAAGAGATTCTAAAAGAGTACAGAGATTAGAATGATCAGATACAGACTATAAAACAACTAGACTGTGATTTTTAAAAAAAGATGAATAAAAGACTCAAAAATATCTACAGGGAAAACTGTCATACATTCAAAAAAGAACCAAATAGGACATTTAGAAATAAAAAATATAATAAGTATAATTTAAAGATCACTGGACAAGTTTAATATCAGACTAGACACAAGTGAAGAAGCCGGTAGTGAGCTGGTATACAGGAAAAATAAAATTTCCAGGGTGCAGCACAAAAAGAAAGAAGGCAAAAATATCATTAGAAAGATTCAGAAGACATAATGAAAAAGCTGAGCATATGTTTAAGATATTCATTTCATCAGAATCCCAGAGGGAGGAGAGAAAAAAGAACAGCAGCAACATTAAAAGAGATGGCATCTAAAAAATTTCCACCAATGAAGAAAGACAGCAATCTATAGACATGAGAAGCTCAATGAATCCTAGACAGTTTAAAATACAGAGAAACTCACATGTAGATAAATTAAAATTGTAGAAAACCAAAGATAAACTAAAAAAAGTTTAAGTAGTCATGGAAAAGAAAAAGACAGATTACCTTCAAAGAAGCAGCAGTAAAACTAACAGTAGAAGTCTCTATGACAAAACAACTGAAGACTGAACTTTCTTCAATGAGCTGAAAAAAAATACCTGCCCACCTAGAATTCTATACCCAGAAAAAATACAAATGATCACTATCAGGAGTGGAAATAAAGTTATTACAGATCTTATGGACATTTTAAAATAAATAAATGGAAATTTTTGCCAATAAATTCAACAATTTGGATGAAATGAAAAATTTCTGAAAATCAACACTCATCAAAAATGACACAGAAATATATAGAAAGTACAAATAGTCTTATAAATAGTTACTCCATGTTAGAAACTGTGAAGGGTCTGACATTTCTTGCAAACTAACAAGTTGTCTGCCATAGTTTCACAGATGCTGGCAGAAAACATGAAACCCCTGGATCAGGGAAAAAGGATTTTATTACTCACAGCAAAGCAGAGAGCATGAGCTTCAAGTTTGTATCAGTTCCTCATTCTTGCCCTTAAAAAAATCCCTCATGAGAGTGATGCATAGTGGCACAGGTAGATACTGTGGACATACTGGGTGTTTCACAGCTGAGGAATACCAAGCTTAGGAAACACCCAATCTTATAAGGGGTCTACTTGCAAACATTCCAATGTATGAAGGTTTTCTGCTATACAATCATCCTTGGAAAGATAGTCTGGGACAAAAGCTGTCAGAAGATGTGTAGAAATGCCATAGAGATGTGTCCCCCAATACACACTTCATCATTAAAAACTAGTTCACAAAGAAAATTCCACACCCAGTTAGACTAACCAGTGAACTCTGCTAAATATTTTTAAAAGAAATAAAGCCAGTCTTACACAAATTCTTCTGGATAACAGAAAAAGGGGGCAGTTTCCCAACTCATTTTGTGAGGCCAATATAGTAATTCCATTATCTGCAGGAGATGTATGTTCCAAGATCAGTGGATACCTGAAACTGCGAGGAGTACCAAACCCAATTCCTATCAGTTGGAAAACGTTTTCTGTTATGTCATCCAACCACAAATTTGATGCATTTCCATCTTAACTAAGTACTTACCACACATTATGGCAGTAATTTTACAGTTTGAGGTACAATAGCAAAATTAGCACACATTTCTTTTTCCCCTTCACAATTTCATGGATAGAAAATTCATTTTTGTTTTGTTTTTGTTTTTGAGTCAGAGTCTCACTCTGTCACTCAGGCTGTAGTGCAGTGGCATGCTCACAGACGGCAGCCTTGACCAGCTGGGCTCCAGCGATCCTTCCACCTCAGCCTTCCAAATAGCTGGAACTACAGGTGTGCACCACCACGCCTAGCTAATTTTTTGACTTATTGTAGAAACAAGGTCTCGCCATGTTGCTCAGGCTGGTCTCGAACCCCTGGACTCAGGCAATTCTCTCATCTCTGCCTTTCAAAGAGATGGAATTACAGGCATGAGCCACCACGCCCGGTAGAAGATTCATTCTTACCATAGATCTTAGCAGCCTTAGCATATGATTTTTTTTCTTTCCTTGTTAAGAACTTTCACTTTTTCACTTAAAGGAAGCACTTTATGGCTTCTCTTTGGTATATTTGAATTGCCAGCACTTTGGGGCCATTATTAAGTAAAGTAAGGGTTATTTGACTATAATCACTGATACCATGACAGTCAATCTGATAACCAAGATGGCTAAGAAGTGACTCATGAGCAGGTAACATATACTGCATGAATACACCAAACAAAGAGAGGATTCATATCCCAAGTGGGATGTCGCCAGGAGATTTCTTCATGCTACCCAGAGAGCATGCAGTTTAAAAAGTTTGTATTGGCTGGGCTCGGAGGCTCAGCCTGTAATCCTAGCACTTTGGGAGGCCGAGGCGAGTGGATTGCCTGAGCTTGAGAGTTTGAGGCTAGCCCTGGCAACTTGGCGAGATCTCCTGTCTACAATAAATCAAAAATTAGCCAGGTGTGGTAGCACACACCTGTAATTCCAGCTACTTGGAAGGCTGAGGCGGAAGGATCGCCAGAGCCCAGAAGGGCGATGCTGAGGTGGCAGTGAGTGTGCCACTGCACTCCAGTCTGGGCAACGAAGTGACTCCAACTCAAAAAACAAAAAAACTTTTGTATTGCTTATTTATGGAATTTTCCATATAGTATTTTGCTGACCCCACTGGATTGTAAGTAAATTAAACCACCAATAAGGGGGTGAGAGGACAGTTGTATACCCTTGATACCAAAACAAGGATAGCTATTTCAACTACTGGAACAGAGAGTGAGCCTAAAAACAGACCTGTATTTGGTAGATACTTGGTTTATGGCAAAGTTGGCACTGCAGAGCAGTGAGAAAAAGACAGTCTTTATTAAAAAATACACTCCACTCATTCATATTGAAGAAAAATAAAATCTGACCTCTATCTCACAACCTACAGAAGAAACAACTCCAGGTAAACTATAGATCTGAATGTGAACTACAATACAAAAAAGCTTCTGGAAGATTATAGAGAAAAATCTTTATGATCTTGGAGACTGAAAGACTTCTTAAATGAGACACAAAAAGCACAAGCCACAAAGAAAGACTGACAAATTGGACTACATTAAAGATAACTTATGTTAATCAAAAAACACCTTTCAGAGTGAAAGGCAAGCCACAGAATAAGAACTATTTCCAACCCATGTAATTAAGGAATATACCCAGAATATATAAAGAACTACAACTCAAAAAGAGAAAGACAACCCAATAAAAAATGAATGTGAGATCTCAACAAACATTTCACAAAATAGGAAATTCAAATGTATAATAACCATGTAGGCCAGGCGCAGTGGCTCACACCTCTAATCCCAGCACACTGAGAAACCGAGGTAGGAGGACTGCTTGAACCCAGGAGAATGAGATCAGCCTAGGCAACATAGCAAGACTTTATCTCCACAAAAAATTAAAAACTTAGCCAGGTGTCATGGTAAGCACCTATAGTCCCAGCTACCCGGGAGGCTAGGGGTGGAAGGATTGCTTGAGCCCAGGAGTTTGAGGTTGCAGGGAGCTATGATTGTGCCACTGCAGTCCAGCCTGGGTGACAAAGTGAGACCCTCTCAAATCAAAATTGAAAATAAAAATAAATATATGGAAAGGGCTCAACTTCATTAGACAAAAGGAAATCACCACACATTCACTGTAACAGTTAACATTTTCCAAATAATACATTACAACTTTGTTGGAGAGAATTAAAAACAAAAATAACCAACAGATACTATTAATGGGAGGATAAACTGGTATGACCCCTCTGGAATACAGTTTGGCGTTATCAATAAGAATTGAAGACATATACTCTGTGACCAAATAAAGCCCACACTTAGGAATACACCTTTAAGAATTTATGAACCAAGGCACATGTTTGCAAATATGATAGCAACACTGTTAATAAGCCCCAAACTATAAACAATGCAAATATTCACTAATGGTAAATATGAGTAAACATCAGTAAATATATACTTTTGAATAGAGCAAAGAAACTGAACTACAGGTATATAAAACATGGATCAGTGTTTAGAAAACAGTGCTCCGTGAAAAACTCATTATCAAAAAGTGACATACTGTATGATTCTATTTACATAACATTCAAGGACAGGCAAAAGTAAACTATATTACCAAGGAATAAACACTAAAATTATGAAAGAAAAACAAAGGGATCATCATAAATGCCAATAACAGTTTTTCTGTGGAAAAAGGAATGAGCTATGATCAAAGAGAGATACCTGGCAGTTTATGAGAGGCTGGACATGTTCTATTTCAGCTGTATATGCTAATGCTTCCTTTCTGTATCTGGTAGTGGTCACATTTGCAATTTAAATATATATACATTTTTTACTTTTAAAAATAGTCACCCTAGAAAAGTTTGGCGATTTTACTTATAAAATTTAACTTGAAATTACCACATGACCCAGCAAAGGCACTCTTGGGTAGTTATCCAAGAGAAATGAAAATTTATGCTCACATAAGAATCTACACCCAATTGTTCATAGCAAATTTATTTGCAAAATAAATTTTGGCTATTGCCAAAAACTGGGAACAACCCAGATATCCTTCAATGAGTAACTAGTTAGATATACTGCGGCACATCCATAATGTGCAATACTCAGCAACAGAAAGGAATGAACTGCTGTACTGACTCACACAAAACCTTGGATTGAATCTCTAGGAAATTTATGCTGAGTGAAAAATGCAATTATATGATGACACTTTAAAAAATGACAAAGTTGGGCTGGGCACAATGGCTCACGTCTATAACCCCAGCACTTTGGGATGTCAAGGAGGAGGATCATTTGAGACCAGAAGTTTGAGACCAGGCTGAGCAACATAGTGAGACCTCATCTCTATAAAAAGTACAGAAATTAGCAAGGCATGGTGGTATGTGCCCGTAGTCCCAGTTACTTAAGAGGCTGAGGCTGAGGGAGTGCTTGAGCCCAAGAGACTGAGGCTGCAGTGAGCCATGACTGTGCCACTGCACTCCAGCTTGGGTGACAGAATGAGACATCAAGACTCAAAAAAAAAAGAAAAAAAGACAAAGTTACAGAAATGAAAAACAGATCAGTGGTTTCCAGAGGTTAAGACAGGGTTGAGGAAAGTGGGAGGTGGGGAGGGCAGTAACATAGTTACAAAAGGTAACATAAGGAATCCTTGTGGTGCTGCGCTGTTCTTGTCTTGAATGTGGTGATGGATACATGAAACCACATTTGAGAAATTGCATGGAACACACACACACACACACACACACACACACACACACAAATAAATACAAATAAAACTGCAAAAATCTGAATAAGATCAATGGGCTGTAACTGTGTCAATATCAATGTCAGCAACTTGTGTAGTACAATGAGTTACACCACAGTTTTACAATGTTACCACTGGGGGAAACTGGGTAAAGGGTATGCAGGACCTCTCAGTATTATTTTTTACAACTGCAAAGTGAATCTGTCTCAAAATAAAAAGCATAATTTTAAAAAAATAACATATACATTCATATGTCTTTCCCTGTCCCCCACCCCCCACGCTTTTCTGTGTCTATGTATCTCTATGGTGTTTAGTTTGTAATGATGTCCAGCAAACGATATTGCTTATTTCTTGATAGTGTAACTCTGGGTGATTTCAATGTTCCCATACTGTTATATTATTTTATAAAAAGCATCTCTCTTTTTATAATAATAGCAAATCATTACTTATTTTAAAAGCCAATACAGTATAAAACTTATATTCTTAAAACTATAAAAACACTGTTAAGAAAATTAAGGACCCAAATAAATGAAAAGACATCTGTTCACAAGAGGGAAGACTTAATATTGTTAAGATAGCAATACTCTCCAAATTGATTTATAGATTAAACACAATCCCTATCAAAATCCTAGCAGGCCTTTCTGCAAAAATCAACAAGCTGATTCTAAAATTCACATGGAAGCTCAAGGGACCCAGAAGAGTCAAACAATCATGAAAAAGAAAAAGGTGGAGGCCTCATGTTTCACAATTCCAAACTTAACTACAACACTATAGTCATCAAGACTGTGTGGTACTAGCATAAGGACAGACACACTGAGTGATGAACTGGAACTGAGAGTCCATAAACAACTTCTGATCAACTAATTTTCAACAAAGTTGCCAAGAAAATTTAATGGGGAAAGAAGTTCTTTTCAACAAACAGCACTAGGACAACTGGATAGTCACATGGAAATAAAGCTGAATTCCTAATCCATACCATACATAAAACTAATTCAAAATAAATCATAAATTAAACATAAGAGCTAAAACTATTTAAAAAAAAAAAAAAACTCTTAGAAGAAAACATAGGCATAAGTCTATATGACCTTGAGTTAGGAAAAGTCTTCTAAATAATATACCAAAAGCACAAGTAGCAAGATAAAAAATAGATACACTGCATTTCATCAAAATTAAAAGTTTTACGCTTCAAAGAATACCATCAATAAAGTAAAAAGGACCACTTACAGAATGGGAGAAAATATTTGCAAGTTATATATCTGATAAGAGATTTAGATATATGTGTGTGTATACACATGTGTGTATGGGTATATATATATATATATATATTTTGCAATTTAATCATAAAAAGACAACCCAGTTTAACAATGGGTAAAGGGTCTGGAATAGACCAAAGAAGATAGACAAATGGCCAACAAGCATATAAAAAGATATGCAGGCCAGGCTCAGTGGCTCAGCCTATAATCCCAGCACTTTGGGAGGCCGAGGCGAGTGGATTGCCTGAGGCTATGGGCTCAAGACCAGCCTGGGCAACTTGGCGAGACCTCATCTCTACAGTAAAAATTTTTTTAAAAAATTAATCAGGTGTGGTAGCGCACGCCTATAGTTCCCACTACTTGGAAAGTTGAGGTGGAAGGATCGCTGGAGCCCAGCAGGTCGACACTGGGGTGGCCGTGAGTGTGCCACTACACTCCAGCATGGGCAACAGAAAAAAAAAAAAAAGGTATACAATGTCAATAGCCATCAGGGAAATACAAATCAAAACCACAGGAAAACGCATATCAAAACCATGATGAAACTCACAGTCATTAGATTGGCTATAATAAAAACGACAGACTATAGCAAATGGGGATGTGGCCAAACTGGAACCCTTACACACTGCATTCTACACCTATGTAGATATCCAAGAGAAATAAAAACATTAGTTCATTCAAAAACTTGTACACAAATATTCATAGCAGTATCATTCATATCAACCAAAAAAATGGAAACAATCCAAATGTCTACCAACCAATGAATGGCCTATGGGATAGCCATACAATGGAATATTGTTAGCAATAAAAAGAAATAAAGTACTGATACATGCTACATCATGAATGAATCCTGTAAACATCATGTTAAGTTTTTTAAAAATGCCAGTCACAAAAGACCAAACAGTTTATGATTCCATTTATATGAACTGTTTAGCATAGATAAATCTATACAAAGCCAGAAAGTAGAGTAATGGTTGTCTATCGCTTGGGAGGTTTGGGGTGAGAGTAACAGGCGACTACTAATAGACATGAGTTTTTTTAAGGTGTTCTAAAATTGATGTGGTAATGGGTATGCAACAGTCATGCAGAACCCTAAAATTACTACACTTGTTTCTTTTAAAGTTGAATTGGAAGTCAAGATGTAGTTTTAGACACCAGCTTTTTCATGGCTTTGTCACCACAAACACCAGTGCTTTCTCTCCTCAAAATTGCTGCCTATTTCTGCTGCTGTCCCAGCCAATTACCTATTATCATTCTGACTGACCACTACTGTCTTCCTCTACCATCTCTGCTACCCACCCAATATGACGGATCACATTGCTACCGTCTTCACTGGGCTTTGACTACAATTTCCCTCAGTCCGCTGGGTGAATAAGCACGTCCGTTTCGCCCCTACCCTTCTCTACATCTAGATTTCAATTCCTCCAAGAACCCTCATTCTCGTCTCACGATGGCTCACTCAGATACCACCTCTGATCCTTTCTCTAGTATTAACCCCTAGTCTTTCTTGTAAGCAGATTCTCTATATTCTTCAGCTTTCAGAAATAACTACTTCAAAACCATAAAACCTGTCTTTAGAATATAATTCACACAGAAAGAGTTGCAAGGGGAAAATAATCTGTGCACAGAGTACCTCACTGGCCAAAAAAAGAAGTCATTTGTTAGAAATGATTTCATTTCAAGACTATAAAACTCATGAAAAGTAATTCAAATAAATTACCTGCATCACTGATTTAACTTACACTCACTTTCCACAAAAGCTTTTATTTGCTTCTAAGTCTTGTCAGAAAAAAATATTAAAAGATGTTAAGTGGGAGAAAGAAAAATTAATTGGAACCTATGTAATGATAAGTTTACCAGACTATGTGTCTTACAAAGATAACCGATCTCTCGTTTATTTAAAAAAGAAAAGAAAAAAAAAATGTTGAAACTGTAATTCTCTGGTTGGTTTAACTAGAGAATTATCTAGTTCTTAAGAAGTTTAATATTTCTAATATTGCAACATTTCTAAGTAAGTTTAGAAAATTCAATACTGGAGCCATAAATTCAAAAATCAAAGCACAGCTGACAACGTTCTTCTACCTAGGTGGTAGTTGGTTACGTAGATGTGTTCACTGTGTGAAAATTCACCAGTGCCATTAAGCCTATAATTTGTATGCACTTTTCCCAAGTGTAGGTTATGTTTCAACAAAAATTTAAGTAACAAAAAAGCAAAGCACAAGAAGAAAACACATTTTTCTAATTCAGAAAATTAAGCTCTCTAAAAAAAAATTCATCAACCAGACCTCTTAGTTTTTTCCAGAAAAATTGAATCACAGGTATTAAATCACATTGTATTGTTTTGCTAGGGCTGCAATAACAAAATTCCACAAACTGGACGGCTTAAACAGCAGAAATACACTTTCTCATAGCTCTGGAGGCTGATGTCCAAGGCACCAGGAGATTTGGTTTTTTTCTGAGGCCTTTCTTCACTTGCAATGGCTACCCTCTTGCTGCCTCCTCACATGGTTATATGCACACATACCCTTGGTCTCTTCTAAGTGTCCAAATTTCCTCCTATTATAAGACCACCAGTCAAATTGGGTTAGGGTCCATAATTACAGCCTCATTTTAACTTAATCACCTCTTTAAAGGCTTTGTCTCCAAATACAGTCACATTCTGAGGTACTTAAGGTTAGGATTTCCACATATAAGTTTTTAGGGGGGATACAGTTCAGCCCATAACACACATGAATTCATGAGTGATTAATGAATTCAATATTTGGACCTGGTAAAATATGGTTTACGAGCAGTATCCCTAGGACTTACATTAAGTTTTAAAATCATTTGGATGTACAGATATCCAAAGAAAGAAAAATAAGGACAAAAGAACACATATGTGCCCTCACAAAATATTAGTATGAGTATGTATGTTCAGTTGTAAAGTGCCATTAAGTAATTTGATAAGGATTATAATACCAAATTATGTAATTCTAAATCATGATTTGGTCCATGATTTTCAAATAAAGTAGGGGTGTGTACATCAAGGTTATCCCTATAAAACTATCATTTTCTCCTTTCAGCCGGAACTGCCATCTGCCAGTAATTCGCCAAAATGGAAAAGAGGAGGGGCACCCGGTACATGTTCACCAGGCCTTTCAGAAAACACAGGGTTGTTCCTTTGGCCACATACATGCGAATCTACAAGAAAGGTGATATCGTAGACATCAAGGAAATGGGTACTGTTCAGAAAGGAACATCCCAAAAATGTTACCATGGCCAGACAAGAAGACTCTACAATGTCACCCAGCATGCTGTGGTGGCATTGTTGTCAACAAACAAGTCAAGAGCAAGATTCTTGCCAAGAGAATTAGTGTGCATATTGAGCATATTCAGCACTCGAAGAGTGGAGACAGCTTCCTGAAACACACGAAGGAAAAAGGCCAGAAAAAGAAGGAAGCCAAGGAGAAAGACACCTGGGTTCAGCTGAAGTGCCAGCCTGCTCCACCCAGAGAAGCACACTTTGTGAGAACCAATGGAAAGGAGCCCAAGCTGCTGGAACCTATTCCCTATGAATCCATGGCTTAAGAGGTATCAAAAAGCCGGGCTCGGTGGCTCAGCCTGTAATCCCGTGCTTTGGGAGGCTGAGGTGAGTGGATTACGTGAGCCCGCGGGTTCAAGACCCACCTGGGCAACTTGGAGAGACCTCATCCCTACAATAAATCAAAAAATTAGCCGGGCGTGGTAGCACGCGCCTGTAGTTCCAGCTCCTTGGAAGGTTGAGGCGGAAGGATCGCCGGAGCCCAGCAGGTCAAGGCTGTGGTGGCCGGGAGCGGCCACTGCACTCCAGTCTGGGCGACAGAGTGAGACTCCAACTCAAAAAAAAAAGAAAAGAGGTATCAAAAATAAAAGATCTCTGGACCATAAGAAAATAAAAAATAAAATAAACACATCATTTTCACTTTTCTTAATAAAGAAAAGGGGGTAGAGTTACAGTTTAATATCTCTATCTTGGTTTAGATTTTCCCAGAAGCCAACTCTGAGACAAGCTTTTAAAGTTCAGGTAGTATATTTGTGAGGTAATTCTCAGGAAACACTGGTTTAGGATTGGAAAAGAGAGAAAAAAGAAAGAAGCCAACAAAGTGATTAGTCTAGAAAACCCATACCAGCTGGGTAGCACTGAAGAAAATGGTTGCTTAATCCTACTGCAGAACTCTGGAAGACAGTATAGGACATGTGTCTCAGAGTTACCCCATTTGGGGGTTAAGGGAGCTGTCAGATATTGGTTGAAGGCCATTCCCAGAGTAAGTGTTAATATCACAGCATTTCTGTCCTGCCCTCCCAGGCAAGCAGAGTAGCTGGCAGGAGAAGAAGCTGCCAGGCAGAGACAAAGGTGCTGAGATTTAGAAGCTGGCTAGTATGCACAGAAATGGCAACAGGTAAGGGACTATGGGAGGGCAATGACAGCATCTGTGGCATCTATGTCACAGCCCCCAATCCACAGGAGTCTATCCCTGAGTTGTGAATGTAAGAAACATCAGCCTTCATCAAGAAGCAGCAGGAAAAGGTTGAGAACTGCTCTAAACCAGACTTCTTCCTTCGTTAAAATGGTACAGGTGTTCCTCCCAAGAAACAGTCTAATTATGGCACATGACAAGTTACATGGTAAGACAAAAAATGTGTCAAATCGTCATAGTCATAAGTTTTGCATGATTATATAAAAGAAACCAAAGCTGTAAACAACCCTGGGTGGTGTACCTTTTTTTTCCTCCATGAGCAGAAAATGCCACAACTTTCGACCATAAAATATTCTCAAGAAAGGCTCTTTTAGAGGAAAGGAAAAAAAAAAGTGAAAACAGTATGTGTCTGTAGGGCCTTTCCCCCCCCCTTCTTTTGGCATAGCTAATAATACAGTCTGTATAAGCAAGAATCTGTGAACTGATACACATACATAGAGTTCTTTTTTTAAAAAAAAAATAAGACTTCAGCTGAATTTCTTTTCAAACACAGCAGTCTTTCAGAGTGTGCTGGCCACTACCAGCATTTCACCTTTAGGCAGGCCATAGCTGTCTGTTTCCAACAGCTGGTAGGAACATATAAGAAATGAGGTTTAATTTCAAAACTTAAAAGTGTTTAGTAAGTCATTTTGCACTAGAGATATAAAAATTGACCTAACTTTTAAGAGATTTACTTTAAACTTAAAGTCAACTTAGATTAAATTGGTTTCTCTATTCTGGATCAATATCTTTAATTTTCCAAGTATGCAATTCATATTCTAAATTGAGGTCTGCATACAAGTTGTATATAATGTCCCTATTACTGATATTGAGATATACGAATAAAGTCCCTATCCATATTCACTCTATTAAATTAAATAATATTTTCTTTATTTACTTTTTTTTTTTTTTTTGAGTCAAATTCTCACTCTGTCTCTCAGGCTGGAGTGCAGTGGCACACTCAAGGCCACAGCAGCCTAGACCTGCTGTGTTCAGGTGATCCTTCCATCTCAGCCTTCCAAGTAGCTGGAACTACAGGCACGCACTACCACACCTGGCTAATTTTTTTATTTATAGAGCCGAGGTCTTGCCAAGTTATTCAGGCTGGTCTCAAACCCCTGGGCTCAGGTAATCCTCTCGCCTCCGCCTCCCAAATCGCTGGGATTACAAGTGTGAGCCACTGTACCCAGTTAAAGAACATTTTCCATTCTATTCATCATATAAATTCTCATACTACCTACTTCTATTCTACCATTAACTTATATTTTAAAAGTCCTCTGTTCCTTAGAGTTTGATCCTATTGGACTGATAACTTTCTTTTTCTTTCTAAACTTATCTACTTGTTAACTTTAACTTGATGTAACCTGAAAACAATTCATCTGATGTTCAGTGAACAGAGCTTTAGTACTTGCCCCCAACACTGGCTTAAGTTTGACATCAATATCTTCATACCACTCTGGAAATGATTTTCTATTCAGTCATTTCTTTAACAGCCAAATCCCTCGAGTAGTTCTGCAGAAAGATTGCTTCATGACCTCACAGTAAAAGGAATGCCTTGATGAACTGTATCCTCTCCAGTGGACATTGCAAGCTTTACAAGTGCAAACCACAGTGACTTCAGATACAGTCAGACCATAAGCCAGAGAACAGAATATTATTAAAGAGAAAAAAATCAGAAAGCATTGGAATTTGAGCATTAAATAGTTCTCAGTGATTAGATATACCATGATCTTTTGAAATTGTTGTTAATTTCTTAGGTATAATAATGCTCTTAGGGTTATGTATTTTTTCAAAAAGGAATCCATATGGAGAATGTACTAAACAATTTAAAGATGAAATATTTTCCTAAAAATAATCCTGTGAGGTACAAAAAAAGCAGTGGCTAGGAGACAGGTGAAACAAGGATGATGATATGTGGATTATCTGAGGCTGGACAGTGGGTACATGGAAGTCCTCTGTACTATTTCTCTACTTTTACATGTGCTTAAAAAGTTTCTACAGCCAGGCTCGGTGGCTCAGTCTATAATCCCGCGCCTTGGGAGGCTGAGGTGAGTGAATTGCCTGAGCCCACGGGTTCGAGACCCACCTGGGCAACTTGGTAAGACCTCATCTCTACAATAAATAAAAAAATCAGTCGGGCATGGTAGCACGTGCCTGTAATTCTGGCTACTTGGAAGGCTGAGGCGGAAGGATCGCAGGAGCCCAGCAGATCGAGGCTACTGTGGCCGGGAGCGGCCACTGTACTCCAGTCTGGGCAACAGAGTGAGACTCTAACTCAAAAAAAAAAGTTTCTACAATGAAAATTGAAAAAGCTGAAGGAAGGGGGAAAAGTTTATTTTCCTTCCTGGTAAGCTTTTTTTTATCCTGAGAAACCCTGCAGATTTCTACCAATATATAGGTGAGAAATCAGCCACATTTCAATTTTATATTGCATTTTTCTCTTTATTATAAATGAACCTTTATGCTTGAAATTACAGAATTAAATTACTCTTGAATTGAAGTGGGTAAGGCAGAAGAGAAGTCGTATCTTTCCAAATCTAAGAATTTTTAAAAGAGCAGTAAAAAGTCATGTATTGCTCTAAAAATTTTCTCCAGTCAAGGCTACCACAGAGTCAGAGATATGTGCTTTTGTGATTGTGGTAAACATCCCAACTGTTTTAAAGAAGTAGTCTGACAAATAAGGGCTAGAGAAGACAGGGTGGTTAGGAGTAGATTTTGTTTAAATCAGTATAAAGATAAAACCTCAAGAGTCATTTCCGAACAGCCCACAAATTTCTTCTGATATAACAAAAGAGAAGGAAAAAAAGAAAGAGGAAGGACAGGAGAAGAAGATAACCAACAAAAGGTGAGCAAGTTCTGGTCCCTCCTGTTGGCTCCTTCAAAAATACCATCCATTTCATTACTTTCACATCATCGGTAGCCACACCAAATAGCTGTCCACTAAAAATGACAGCTTCACTTGCCCTAGACCAGGGATCTCTCCCGCTGACACTCTGGGTCAGATAATTCTTCGCTGTGGGGCATGCTGCAGGATGTATAGTAACGTGCCCCACCCCTAAATGCCAGCAGCATGCACCCAGCGTGACTATCAAGATGTTCACTGCACTAGATACTATATGAATATGCATCTAGGCAGTGACAGGTTAAAAATAACGTTCATAGCCGGGCTCAGTGGCTCAGCCTGTAATCCCACGCCTTGGGAGGCTGAGGTGAGTGGATTGCCTGAGCCCACGGGTTCGAGACCCGCCTGGGCAACCTGGCGAGACCTCATCTCTACAATAAATCCAAAAAAATCAGCCGGGCGTGGTAGCGCATGCCTGTAGTTCCAGCTACTTGGAAGGCCGAGGCGGAAGGATCACCGGAGCCCAGCAGGTCGAGGCTGCGGTGGCCGGGAGTGGCCACTGCACTCCAGTCGGGGTGACAGAGTGAGACTCCAACTCAAAAAAAAAAAAAAATTAATTAATAATAATAATAATAATAACAATAATAATAATAATAAGTTGCAGATAATGATTAGACAGATCATATTTGTTTCTGCAGGGCAATCAATTTCCAAACAGGACATTTATGAAAGAACTTAGGTTTACAACAACTGAAGAAACTAATTATCACTTTGACATATCATTTTGATATATCTGACTTTATCAAAGTGATAGTCTCATAGAACCTTAGGAGATAAAATTTACCAAGACGATGGGGGAGAGGAGTGCAAATATAATATAAGTGAAATCATATCTTTTTTTAAAAGTAATTTACTTTTTTTTTTTTGAGTTGGAATCTCACTCTGTCACCAGCTGGTGTCAAATCCCTGGGCTCAGGCAATCCTCTCGCCTCCACCTCCCAAAGTGCTGGGATCACATGCGTGAGCCACCACACCTGGCCTAAAAAGTAATTTATTTTTAATCACTGGCAGCATATTTAAAAATCTACCATAAATTCCTAAAAGTGGGTGTGGGACACAGGGTTTGTTGTATTATTCTTCTTCCGTGTATGTTTGAAATGTTTCAAAATAAAAAGTTTAATATTTCCATTCTATTTCTTTTTTTTAAAATGTGGCCTAGTACCCCCAAAATTGATTTTGCTTCCACACCATATATAAATGCTAGCCACAGTGAACAAAATAAGTGCTCAATAGGTTACCTATTTCTGTTTGCTTAATAATAAAGCCATTGCTTAGTAATAAAATCACCACTCCTATTCAACACGGCTTTGGAAGTCCCAGCCAGAGCAATCAGGCAAGAGAAAGACATGAAAGACATCCCACTCAGCAAGGAAGAAGTCCAACTGTCTGTTCACCGATGACATGATTATATAAAGAGAAAACCCTAAAGACGCCTCCAAGAGTTTCCTAGACCAGAATACAAAATCAACATACAAACATCAGTAGTATTTCTTCTTCTTACTATTATTTTTTGAGTTGGAGTCTCACTCTGCTGCCCAGGCTGGAGTGTAGTGGCACGTTCATGGCCACTGCAGCCTCGACGTGCTGGGCTCAGGGGATTCTTCCGCCTCGTCCTTCCAAGTAGCTGGAACTACCAGCACATGCCACCATGCCCGGCTAATACTTTTGATTTATTGTAGAGATGAGGTCTCGCCAAGTTGCCCAGACTGGTCTCGAACCTGTGAGCTCAGACAATCCTCTTACTTCAGTCTCCCAAAGTGCTGGGATTATAGGCATGAGCCACCATGCCTGGCTAGTAGTATTTCTATCCACCAATAACACTCAAGCTGAGAACCAAATCAAGAGCTCAATCCCATTTACAATTGTCACAAAAAAAAAAACACTTAGGAATACAATTAACCAAGGAGGTGAAAAACCTCTATAAGAAGAACAACAAAACACTGATGAAATAAATCGTAGATGACACAAACAAAAAAACATCCCATGCTTATGGATCAGGAGACTCAATATCATTAAAATGACCATACTGCCTAAAGCAATCTACAGATTCAATGCAATCCCTATCAAAGTGCCAACATCATTTTTCACAGAACTAGAAAAAACAATCCTAAAGTTAGCCAAACCAATTCTAAGTAAAAAGAACAAATATGGAGGCATTACACTGTCTGACTTTAAATTAGGCTACAAGGCTATAGTAATCAAAACAGCATGGTACTAATTCAAGAGCAGACACTTGGACCAATGGAACAGTCAGGCAGTGTGGATGCCCCCACAATGAGATATCATCTTACACCAGTCAGAATGGCAATTATTAAAAAGTCAAAGAACATATGTTGGTGTAGATGCAAAGAGGGAACACTCATATACTGTTGGTGGAAGTGGTAAGCTAGCTCAACCTCTATGGAAAACAGTAAGGAGATTTCTCAAAAAACTAAAAGCTACCATCCAATCCAGCAATCCCACTACTGGGTATCTACCCAAAGGAAAAGAAATCATTATATTAAAAAGATAACTGCACTCATATGTTCACTGCAACATTATTCACAACAGCAAAGTCATGGAACCAACCTAAGTACACCTCAATGATAAAATGAATAAAGAAAATATAGTATAGACCAGACACAGCAGCTCACACTTGTAATCCCACCACTTTAGGAGGACAAGGCAGGAGGATCCCTTGAGGCCAGGCACTCAAAACCAGCCTGGGCAACAGAGCAAGACCCTCATCTCTACAAAAATTAAAAAATTAGCTGGGCATGATGGAGCACACCTATTGTCACAGCTACTCAGGAAGCAGAGTTGGGAAAAATCACTTGCATCCAGGAGTTCTAGGGTGCAATAGTTACACCACTGCACTCCAGCCTGGGCAACAGAGTGAGACTCTGTCTCAAAAAAAAAAGTGATGTACACATATACCATGGAATACTACACAGTCATAAAAAAAGAACAAAGTCATGTATTTTGCAGCAACATGGATGGAGCTAGAGAACTTCATCCTAAGTGAACTAACTCAGAAACAGAAAACTAAACAATATACAATCTCACTTATATATAGGAGCTAAATGGACATATGGCAAGGGTTCAGAAACTACCTACTGGGTACAACATTCACGACCTGGGCAACAGGGACACCTGAAGCCCAATCTCCACCAGTATGCAAAGTACACAATGTACATACAACCAACATGCACTTGTACCTCTGAATCTAAAATTTAAAAATAAAATCATTGCTTAATAAAGATGTAAACATTGTATATCTATATGCCTTAATAAAAAATTCCCTTGATTTTCCAAACCAAAGTTATGAAGATATAAAATGGCACAAAGCACTCTGTATCAAAGCCAATGTAATCAAGAACACACTTCTAATTCATTTTGTTAACTCCTTCCTATTCTGTTGTGACACAATTTTTTTGTGGCATAACCTTTTTGCCAGTCCCAAAAGTGGGACTGGGTGAGGCTATGGGAGAAAGAGCTGCTTCTTTTTTACTTGAAAGCCTTCCATACAATTTGCATGTTTTCTGAAAATAAAGAGCATGTATTACTTTGTACAGTAATAAGCCAATTTTGAAGTCTTAGCTTCTTTTTCCCCAAGGGAATTAATATACTAGTGCTATTATCATATCAACAGACTACATTTCTAAGTAATAAAAATACAAAGGCAGCCAAATAATATGTTTTCTGTTTCTATAACATAAGCCTATGTTGCAGAGAAAGAAAAATAAGCTGCATGGCATTTTTCCCTTTTTAAATTTTGATGAGTATACACTTATGCTGAAAGAACTAGAGAAAAGAACACGCTTATATGAATCAAAAATCTTGAGTGAGGTTTAAAAAACAAATAGCAATAATGCTATTTGAAAAAGTCAAATGATATTTTAAAAAATCTAAAAACAATTTTCTTTTTTGAGTTGAGGTCTCATGTCATCCAGACTGGGATGCAGTGACATGCTCACAGCTCACTGCACCCTCAACTTCCTGGGCTCAAGCAGTCCTTCCACCTCAGTCTCCAGAGTAGCTGGGACTACAGAACTATAGTCGCACACCACCAATGCCAAGCTAATTTTTTTTGTTGTTGTTGTAAAGATGAGGTCTAAGTTGCCTAGGCTGCTCTCGAACTCCTGAGCTCAGGCGAACCTCCCACCTCAGCCTCCCTGAGTGATGGAATTACTGGCATAAGCCACTGTGCCTGGCCAAAAATCAAAATATTTTTAAATTAAAATTGTTTCAGTGACTTAGATTTAATATCTAATTTACAGTTTTTATTAATTTTCGTATTTTTGTATTGATTTTACTATATTGGGTTTGGTTTGAAAGGAAACCAAGTGTTTCATAAGATCTTAAGTATACACAAATCAAAAAATAAATCTAACTATATAAACTGGAAGCTACAAATCACCTAACACATTTTAAATTTCCGGAAAATTATTTAAAATTCATGTACTAAAGAAACAGAAGAAACAAAAAAGGTTTGTTAAGATATACCCCATACTGAAAAACTACTCTATCAAAGCACAGAACTTCCACAATTGCTAAAAATTTAAAGTACATTGCCTAACACATCTCCAAAGAACTTTGCTGGTTTTCTCCAGTTAAACTATAAAAAATTTGTTGTAGGCAACTGCAGACCAGTCACAATGAGTCACAATAATATACGCCAACTCCAGGACAATAGTTATCTCTGGAAAGGGATGTGGGGGTGGGACTGGGAAAAAGAAAAATAAGTCTAAAATGTTTTCTAGCTTTAAAAAAATTATATGCCAAATATCAATATTTATGAAATATAGCTGTTGGGCACTGGCTATACTATTCTCTGCACTTTTCTGTACACTTGTAATCTTTCATTTTTAAAAGATGAAAAGTGGCTAGCCATGGTAGCTCATGCCTGTAAACCCAGCACCCTTTGGGAGGCTGAGATGACAGGACTACTTGAACCCAGGAGTTCGAGACCAGCCTCGGCAATATAGTGAGACCTTCTCTCTACAAAAAAAAGGAAAAAAAAATTAGTCAGGTGTGGTGGTGTGCACCTGTAGTCCCAGCTACTTGGAAGGCTGAGGCAGAAGGACTGTGTAAGCCCAGAAGGTTGAGGCTATGGTAAGCACTGATTGCACCACTGTACTCCAGCCTGGGAGACAAACTAGCACCCTGATTCAAAAAAAAAAAAACCTGAAAAGTCATTCACAAGTTTTAATGAATTTGTGATTCCAAACCTTCATATTATCCTACACTGTGGTAAAACTACCACATATGTATGCATGCATACTTGAATACGAAGAATACAAACATACTTTTTACTCTCTTCCCAGCCATCAAACAAAGGCGCACTTTCTGCTGTTAGGTTTAATTTTTCAGAGGGTAGATATGGCTCAGACAATTGGCATTAAAATGCAAAACTAAACCTCTGCGGTCAGCCGCAAACCTTGGTGGCAGTTCAAGAAATACATAAAACGCCAAAATCACACATTCTTGTTTCCATTTGTTCTTCCTTACAAGTATAAGATTGTCAGAAACTGGTACGATTCCAAATATTCAGTGGCAAGGTTGTTACTCAAAGGAGAAAGAAAAAAAACAAAACCAACCAAAAAAACCCAAAAAACAGAGCTTCCTTACTCATTCTGCAAGGCCTTTGCAGGCAATTCACCAGGAGAGTGAGGAAGCTTGTGTAGCTGCTAAGGTGGGTGGGTTTTAGAGACGGTTCCCTGTGAGATGCAGTAAGGCAAGAGACTACCTGGACTCACCACAGAGCTGGTAGAGAGTCATCTACCCAGGCAGATCTAGCATTTGTTACCTACTTTAAAAAAGACAAGTTTAACAATATATTTCTAAATAGGAAACAGAGAGGAGCTAGTCACACGATTTCTTAAGCTTTTGGTCTCTCATCTGCAAGAGGAAGATTTTTAAAGTCCCTCCTTAATGGGGTTGAGGGGAGAATTAAATAAGGTAGTCTATGTGGAGGCAAGATACACATGATGGAAGTGTAATAAATACATACTTAAAAGAAATTGCTTAATGGTGATTTAAGTCTAATTTTTAAATATGTACTGTTTCTCAATACCAACAACAAACACTGAAACAGGTACCCAACTCATTACTATGAATAATGCTCCCCGAAGAAAACTGGAGGAAGGAGGCAGTTCTACCTGGTCATGCCAATAAATAGGGTTTAACACATCATCAAGTATCTTTACATGGAACTTGAAGTCTTTTCTCATTATAACACACTAAATCAGCATTCCTCAGAGTATGGTCTACAGATTCCTGGGGGTCCTCAAGATCATCTGGGTGTCCGCGAAGTAAAAACTATTTTCATTAAAAGTATGTAACCACCTTTTCACCATGTTGATATTCACAGTGCAAAAACAATGATGGGTAAAGCTGCTGTTATCAACAAATCGAGGCACTGTATTCTTTACCACCTCATGCTCACAATTTTTTAAAAAGTCTGTTTCACTTCAGAATGTCCTTAATGAATAGCAAAAATTGTTTTATTAAATTTCAACCCTCAGCTGGGCACAGAAGCACACACCTATAGTTCTAGCTATTTGGGAGGCTGAGGCAGAAGGACTGCTTGAGCCCAGGAGTTCGAGGCTACAGTGAGCTATGATCTTGCCACTACATTCTAACCTGGTTATCAAGACTCTGTTTCCAAAAAAAAAAAGTTCAGCCCTTAAGTGCCCATTTTTAACACCCTGTGACACCAAATGGGAAGTGCTCATAAATTGCTACTGCTAGATACCAACATAAGATGATTGTACAATGGTTAGAGTTAAGAGCTGAGCTAACTACTTTTTCACAGAAGATCATCATTACTTGACAGAATGACTGACAAACTGGTTATTCAGATCCAGGCACCTGAAAGATATTTTTGCAAAAATGAATGAAAAAAGTCCAACCTTTCAAAGAAAACAACTGACAGCATTTGTTGCCTTTAATAAAATGCACTTTTCAAGTGAAAATTACAAGTCTGAAAAACCTGAACCTGCCAGAAGCTCCCCAGTACTTGGACTGTTCTGATACAATCAGTGGTGATGCTAATGGATGTAAATGTCTGACACTGCCTATGAAATATGTCAACAATGGAAAGAACTGCATAACTCGCCGGGCTCGGTGGCTCAGCCTGTAATCCCGCGCTTTGGGAGGCCGAGGTGAATGGATTGCCTGAGCCCGCGGGTTCGAGACCCGCCTGGGCAACTTGGCGAGATCTCATCTCTACAATAAATCAAAAAATCAGCCGGGCATGGTAGCGCATGCCTGTAATTCCGGCTACTCGGAAGGCTGAGGCGGAAGGATCGCCGGAGCCCAGCAGGTCAAGGCTGTAGTGGCCAGGAGCGGCCACTGCACTCCAGTCTGGGTGACAGCGTTATACTCCAAATAAAAAAAAAAAAAAAAAGAACTGCATAACTCAGTGAGCCAACAGACTTCAGATGAAGGATGTATGATGCTGCAAAATCACGCATGGGTAAGATGCATTCCAAATACAAGACAGATCCGTGAATTTTAATTTAACAGAGTGTAAAAGGTTCACTGATGGGGTTTCAGATTCAATATTGCTATCGACCGTACAGTTTTAGTGTAATAGCAAAAGAGGAATAGCAACAATTATTTGAAAATGCATTGATTACTCCTCCCTTTTCCAATACATATCTGTACTCAAGGAAGTTCTACATATTTACAGGAGGTAGATCAACCAATACAACATATCAATATAGGCGGATGTGGAGATGAAAATCCAGATTATCTTTCAAGCCAAACATTGATGAGATTTACAAAATGTCACTCTTCCCATTAATTTTTTTTGGAAAGTAGATTTTTAAATAAAAATGTTATGTTTGTTAACATGTTATGTATAAATGGGGCATGAGACCAAAAAGTTTGAGAAATGCTGCATTAAAGTGATACAAAATAATCACAATTATGATAAAGTAAATAAAATCTCAGAGTCCAGTCCCATCATGTGGCAATTAGTAATACATATCTAGTGATAATTTAGAAAACAGAGTAATTTGTGTTTAATACCAGGGATAAGAAAAACATTTAATGAAGTAGCTGTACTTTGAATGCTAACAAGCACACTTATATATAGAAGGCTTAATTCAAACCTCTCAAAATCATATACCTGATATACCATTCCCAACAAATAAGGAAAATGCACCAAATTAATGTTTTTCATAAGCACCCAAAAATTCAATTTAAAAAAATGTATTTGAGCCAGGTATGGTGGTGCACGCCTATAATCCCAGCACTTTGGGAGGCAGACGAGAGGACTGCCTGAACCCATGGGTTTGAGACCAATCTGGGCAACATAGCAAGACCTCGTCTCTACAATAAATCAAAAAATTAGTGCACGCCTATAGTTCCAGCTACTTGGAAGGCTGAAGCGGAAGGATCACCTGAGCCCAGCAGATTGAGGCTGCAGTGGCCATGAGCATGCCACTGCACTACAGCCTGGGCAACAGAGTTAGAAACCGACTCCAAAAAAGAAAAAAAAAAAGAATTTGATTTATGCTCTATTTACTAAGCTTGCATGAATAGTAACATACAAGGCAGATTTAAAATTCTAATATCAGTTCAGTTTTTAAAATGACTGATAATTCCGCATCTCCACAGAGCATTTCCATAGCTATACATTTTTCTTCAATACAAACCAACATAGTCTTAGTCATATGTTAGTCTTAGTATATGTTAGTATATGTTACCAAATTCAAGCTTGCAAATAAGTAAGGCAAGCCACCAATCACCTCAGCTGCTAGAATATGTCTTATGATAATGTGTAGAGTGGCCAACCAAGCGTCACTGAACACAGTACTAAGCTAATCTGATAAGCAAAGAGAAAATAAAAAAACCAGCTGTGCCAAAATCAAAGTATAACAAGCAAAAAATAAAGTGAGAAACAAAAGAGATTTAATACTCAATCGAGAGCCTCAAGTGTCTTAAGAAAAACACTTTGAAGGAAGAATATTTGAAGGGACAACAGTCATACTGTGAGTCACTAACAAACTATCTCACTTAAGAACTAAAAGCCGGGCTCGGTGGCTCAGCCTATAATCCCGCGCTTTGGGAGGCTGAGGTGAGTGGACTGCCTGAGCCCGCGGGTTCGAGACCCGCCTGGGCAACTTGGCGAGACCTCATCTCTACAATAATTTAAAAAATTAGCAGGGCGTGGTAGCACATGCCTGTAATTCCGGCTACTCGCAAGGCTGAGGCGGAAGGATCGCCGGAGCCCAGCA